>JAQZBX010095676.1:0-11889 GCA_029593785.1 Cabassous unicinctus
ATCCCCCAATTCCCCTGAGCTCCAGGTGTCACCCAGACACCCATGGCAGCCTCTTCAGGACAGCTGAGCAACAGAGCACAAACCCTGGCTCCCAAAATCTCAGGCCATTGTTGACATGTCACAGCCATCCAAGGAGGTGATTTGTTGAATGAATCACAGGTATGGATGTGTTTTCTCTTCAAAGACAGAACTGTCTGGTCTCAAAGCTAGTCCAGGACATGGAGGAAGGCATTGGTATCTGAAGAGTTTCACCTACATAGCTTGGAGGCTCCTGAGAGCAGAGACATCATGTAGAAACATGTAATAAATCTAGTGCAATATGATATAGCAGAGGATGATTTTGACTGCATCTTTGGGCTTCCACTGGCTGAGGGTGCAGTGAGAGTCATCCAGCAGAGGCCCACATTTAGGAGGAGAGTCCATCTCAATCTCTGACAGGGAATCATCCCTTTACACTGAGATTCCTTGGCCAACCAGATAGCCCAGCTGGCCAAGGTAGTCATGCAGCAGCCCAGGGTTCCCCCTGATCAGGTTCTGCCAGGTGGTAGAGCAGGCCCCTGCTGGACTTGATTCCCCATGGGAAGTGGTTACATTCATTTCTGGCCAAAAGCATGTGCCCCAGCAGTAACTGTTGGGCCAGGGGAAAGGAGAAAGTGGGTGGCCTGAGATCTCCTGGGGTTGTTCTTCCTCAAGCAAAGCTGCCCTTTAACAGTTCTAGGTCTCAGGTCTCTTACTGTGGGCAATGTGGCCCCTTCTGCCTGGCTTCTACATGAGGGTTGGTGGTTTTTTTAGTATTCCACTCTGACTGACACTCCCCCATTGGTCCAGGGGCAAGAAGTCAGCAAAAGCATGGGTTAATCTATTGGGCTTTACAAATGTCCAACTCTGTCTACTTATTGTGTGCACACAGATATATATGAAGAGACCTGAGAAAAGGAGGTCTTTCTAACTGGCCACTTTTGACTGATGACCACTGGGTCACCCTGTTACATGGGTTTCACAATCAAAAATTGTATCAAATCAGACTGGAGTCTTTCAAGTGAAGGTCAAGCTCAATGTCATCTTCTGTGTCCACTGAAGTCCTGACCAGCAGTGATGCTGAGTGAACCCAATTGCCCCTCCTTCATCACATGTGCTTTTCCATAAGGACAACTCTTTGCATCTATCAAGAAATTACCATTGATACATTTTAATAAGAAATACCTTGGGACTCAATTTAAATAAAAAAAAAAAAACATATCTAGCATAGCCATAGCTTTGGTTTACCTCTGTGCATGCGCAAGACAAAGTAGTTAAGTTTCCCAAACAATATTCCTTTAAATATTATTACTAGGGCTTCAAGTTAGCAGGTTAGGTTACTGTAGAGAATGAGAGTGTGTTGGCAGTTGAGGGTTTTCTTCACAGGATCTTATGACCACATTGAAGTCCAGGTGACTCACAGGACTCCTTTGCTAGGAATGTCATTGAGGACAGTTTTATCAGGCAGAACAGAATATGCTTCCCTGCAGCTAGTTTGCACGTGAATAGTTTTTTCTTCTAGGTAAGGTTTATTTTGCCAGTTCAAGTGCTGGAATCCCTTTGGGAAGAGAGAAAGTTTGAGGTACCCCAATTTATAATATAGAATGTAAAAGCCAGAAAAGGATTACTAAGAAATGAAATAGAGGCCTAGTATAGTGCTCTGTGCCTGTGCCCACAAACCCCCTGGTCTTTCATACATATACCTGGCTCTGGATGTGGTCACCAGGGGATGGGACAAGGATACACTGTGAACTGGAAGCCCCTGGCCCTCAGTATTCCAGATCAAGCCTGGGATGGAGGAAGAGGGGCCAGATGGTGTCCCGGGTTCTGCTGTCTCACTCCTGGCTAACCTGGCTGTACCATTTTACATTCCCACTAACAGTGAATATGTATTCCCAACTCTTCACATACTCCCCAGCACTTCTAGTTCTCTATCTTTTTAATAGTGGTCATTCTAATAGGTGTGAAATGATATCTCATTGTAGCTTTGATTTCCATTTCCCTAATCACTAGTGATATTGAACATTTTTTCATCTGCTTTTTCATCATTTGTATTTCATCTTTGGACAAATGTCAATTTAAGTTGCTGTCCATATTTTGATCAGGTCATTTTAATTTTTATTGTTGGGTTGCGACATCTCTTTATATATCACGGATATTAAACCCTTATTGGACATGTGATTACCAAATATTTTCTCCAATTTAATCAGTTGATTTTTCACCCTTTGACAGTCTTTTGATGTGCAAGTTTTTAATTTTGAGGACATCCTTTTTATTTATTTTTTCTTTTATTGCTTGTGATTTGGGTGAAAGCCTCAAGAAACCGTGACATATCACACGATCTTGAAGATGTTTCCATATATTTTCTTCTAGTAGTTTTATGATCCTGGCTTTTACACCTAGGTCCTTGATTCATTTTGAGTTGATTTGTGAACTGGGAGTGAGATAAGAGACTTTTTTCACTCTTTTGGTTATGGATATCCAGTTCTCCCAGTGTCATTTGTTGAAGAGACTGTTTTGTATCATTAACATGGATTAGGTAGGTTTGTCAAAAACCAGTTGTTTATAGAGGTGAGAGTTTATTTCTGGACTCTCAATTCTATTCCACTGATAGATGTGTTTATCTTTATGCCAATATCATGCTGTTTTGACCACTGTAGCTTTGTAACATGTTTCAAGGACATGCAGTGAAAGTGCTTCCATCTCACTTCATATTTTTAGAATATTGTTGGCTGTTTGAGATCACTTTCCCTTCCAAATAAACTTGGTAATTTTCTTTTCTATTTCTGTAAAGTAGGCTGTTAAAATTTTGATTATTGTTGCATTGAATCTAGAAATCAGTTTGCATAGAATTGACATCTTCATGATATTTTGTCTTCCAACACATGAAAAAAGGATGCCTTTCCATTTGCTTAGGTCTTCTTGATTTATTTTAGCATTGTTTTCTGAATATAGGCCATGTACTTCTTTGTTTATATTGATTCCTAGGTATTTGAGTCATTTTTTTTTTTTTAGTTGTTTTAAATGGAGATTTTTCCTGAGGTCCACCTCAAATTGTTCAATACTAGTTTACAGAAACATTACTAATTTTTGCATGTTTTTCCTGTGTCCTGCCAATTTGTGGAACTCATTTATTAACTCAAGTAGCTTTATCATAGACATTTCAGAATTTTTGAATTATAGGATTATGTCATCTTCGAATAGTGAGTTTTACTTCTCTTTTCCTACTTGGATGCCTTTTATTTTTCCCGTATAATTGCTATAGATAAAACTTCTAAGCCAATGTTGAATAAAAATTCTGGGAGTGGGCATCTTGTCTCATTCCCTATCTAAGAGGAAAAGTTTTAAACCTTTCCCATTGAGTATGATGTTGGCTGTGTGATTTTTCTTATATGCTCTTTTTCATATTGAGGAATTTTCCCTCTATCTCTATTTTTCTAGGTGTTTTATCAGAAAGGTTGCTGGATTTTGCTGAATGCCTTTTCTGCCTTGGTCGAGATAATCATGTGGTTTTCTCCTCAAATTTTTTAAGGTGGTGTATTACATTAAGTGATTTTCTTATGTTGAATTACCTTTGCATAGTAGGAATAAATTCCACTTGGTCGTGGCTTATAAGTCTTTTGATATACTGTTGGATTCTATTTGCAAATATTTTGTTGAGAATTCTTGCATCTATGTTCATTTGAGAGATTGGTCTGTAATTTTCCTTTCTTGTACTATCTTTATCTGGCTTTGGTATAGGGAGACGTTAGCTTCACCAAATGTGTTGGATACTTTTCTCTCCTCTTCAATTTTTTGGAAAAGTTTAAGCCAGATTCATGATAATGTTACTCAAAATGCTTGGTATAATTCACCTGTAAAGCCATCTTGTCCTAGACATTTTTTGGGGGGAGATTTTTGATGTTGGGTTCAATCTCTTTAAATGTGATCAGTTTGTTAATTCTTGCTTTTCTTGTAGCTTCAATGTAGGTTGTGCCTTTCCAGGAATTTGTCAATTTCATCTATGTTGTCTAGCTTGTTGACATATGGTTTCTCATAATATCTTCTTATGATCCTTTTGTCCTATGCAGTCAGTCATAATTTTGATTTCTGATTTTATTGATTTGCATCTTCTCTCTTTATTCTTTATCAGCCTTGCTAAGCTTTGTCAATTTTCTTGTTCTTCTCAAAGAATCAGCTTTTGGTTTTGTTGATTTTCACTATTTTTTTGTTGTTGTTGTTGTTCTCAATTTTATTTATTTCTGCTCTAATCTTTATTATTTCTTTCCTTCTGCTTGGTTTGGGAATTGTTGCTGTTTTTTCCTACTTACTCTAGTTGTTCAGTTAGATCTTTCATTTTAGCTTGTTCTTCTCTTTTAATATAGGACTTTGGGGGTATAAATTTCCCTCTCAGGACTGCCTTCATAAGCTTCCCATAAGTTTTCATAAGATGTGTTCTCATTTTCATACATCACAATATATTTACCAATTTCACTTTCAATTTCTTCTTTGACCCACAGTATTTTTGTGTGTTGTTTAGCCTTCACACACCTGTGAATTTTCCGTGTTCCTATATATTATGTGTACCAGCTTCATTCAATTGTGTCTGAGAAGTTGCTTTGATTAATTTCAATCTTTTGTATTTATTGAGACCTGCCTTGTGATGTACCATGTGGTTTATCCTGCAAAAAGTTCCATGAGCACTTGAGAAGAACATATAACACACTGATTTTGGATGTAACATTCTGTATATATCTGTTAGGTCTTGCTCACTTATACTGTTTAAATTCTCTGTTTCTTTGTGGATCTTCTGTCTAGTTGTTCTATCTAATGATGTGAGTAGTGTGTTAATCTTTCCCTTTAGTTTTGCAGAGTTTGCCTCACATATTTTGGGGTACCCTGGTTAGGTGCATAGATTTTTTTTTTTTTTGCATAGATTTTTATGACTGCTACTTATTTTCTTGGTGGATTGCAGCTTTTATATATATAGTGGCCTTCTTCATCTCATAACTTTTTTCATTTAATGTCTGTTCTGTCCAATATTTGTATAAATACCTCTATTTTGGTGACAGTTTGCATGGAATATCTTTTACCAAGCTTTCACTTTCAGTCTACTTGTATCCCTGGATCTAAAGTGAGTCTCTTGTAAACAACATATAACTGGCTCATTTTTTAAAATATAAAATATATGATTTATTTCAACCTAAAGCTCACATACATACAAACAGCCTTAGAAACTAATTGTCCCTTGAGTGAAAGGTAATTTTACACAATTCAATAAGTAGTAATGACATTGCTGCACAGTAGTAATTCATCTTCATGGTGATGATACAGACTTAGCAACGAAAGATAAAACAATGCTTTCTATTTCCTATTCAGGAAAGCAGAGTGGTTATGTTATATTTAGAAACATTTCCTTCGAAATATACAAAACATTTAAAAGGAAATTTTAACATAAAGAGAAATTGTACATATTGAAAACAACTCTTTTTGTCCAAAAAAAGGGAATGATTAAGCTTATAATTTTTTCAAAGCATAAAAAGAATTACAGCAAAATATTATGAGGTTGTTTATGTATTTTTTCCCTTACT
Source organism: Cabassous unicinctus (assembly GCA_029593785.1). Classification (NCBI taxonomy): domain Eukaryota; kingdom Metazoa; phylum Chordata; class Mammalia; order Cingulata; family Chlamyphoridae; genus Cabassous; species Cabassous unicinctus. The sequence continues at coordinate 5,589 of JAQZBX010095676.1, forward strand.
GTTTTTCTTTCCTTTATCACTTTTCCATATTTTTACAATTTCCTTAATCACCTGACTAGAAATTACATCTATACTTCACCTTGGATAATTTGGACTGTTGATTTATTGGAAATGGGATATAAAGTAGTGGATAAAACAAGGCTAGTTTGCCTTAACTTCCAAGAATACAAGTTGAGGGCACATGTCTGTGGAAGTGGATAGGAGAGGTGGTGTAATCTTCCAAAGAGACCATTACCTTGCACATGATGAGAGAATCTCCAATAATGTCCTTTGTACCTAATGCATACTGAAGCAATTATGTACATTTGTAATATGTTGCTAAAATGAAAGACACGATGAAAATTGTAGGCAAGTAATAAAATATATTCATAATTACCAGAAAAGAAAGAATATTTTAATGATGTATATATATATCAAAAGATTTACTGTATTTTATGAAAACAAAATAGTAAAAACTGAAACAAACAGACAAAAAAAATCCTGTGGTTTTACAGTACCCCCACCAAAGATTTGTATTTTTTTTTTCTTTTTTAAAAGATACTTAGATTAAATAAATGTTACGCAAAAAATGTAGGGATTCCCATATGCCCCACTCCCCACACCTCCCACACCCTTCCACATAAACATCCTTCATTAGTGTGGCACATTAATTGCAATTAATAAACACATCCTGGGGCTTTGCCAAAAAGCATGGACAATAGTTCACATTGTAGACCACACTGTCTCCCACACAGTTCTGCATGATATATAATGATATAAAATGGTTTATATCTGTCATTGTAATGTCAATCAGGACAATTCCCAAGTCCCAAAAGAGCCCCTGTATTACAACTGCTTTTCTCACTCCTTGCCCCCAGAGCCTCCAGTGGCCACTGGCTCCACATCAATGTTGTAATTTCTTCCATTGTTTGAATCACAATATGTCTACAGTAGAATACCAGTGAGTCCACTCTAGTCCATAACTCTTCCCCCAATCCTAAGGAGTCTGGGATGTTGATATCCACTCCACCTTCAACTGAGAGGGGTCTTATATCCCATGGGGAAGATAGATGGGATTATCCTACCTGCAGCTGCAGACTCTCTCCATTCCCTGGGATGGCCATTGTCCATCATCATCTCCCCACCAGTTGTCCTGGGTGAGTCCAGTGAATTGTGGAGTAAGAGTTGCTGTTCCACCCAGTTTCCAGGCCCAGCTAGCACATGGACAGCCCAAAGACTCAAGTCTCTGCACATACACATACAAGCTCCAGCACCAAGTATAGGTTTGAATAGAAGGGACAAATGAGCCATGTGAAGGAAAGACAAAATGGAATATAACTCTGTCACCCTCAGGATCACAAACTTCAAAGTAGGGCCCACTGACAAGGCACCAAACTCTGGAGCTATCTGCCCTGACATAGGACCTGGGTGTCTCCAGAGCCCTCAGGAGCCCCACTATTTGGGGTGATATCCAATTTGGAATTGTATGAGATCCTATTGAGATATGCATAAGCATTACCTCTGGGATGACCTCCTGACTAATTTTGAAGTCACTTAGCCATATAAACTCATTTGTCTTTACCTTTTCCCCCTTTTATTTAATGTCTTTTTCCATTCACATTGCCAGTTGGCACTTGGTAGCAATCCCTCAGTGCCAGGGAGGCTCATCCCCAGGAATCATGTCCCATGCTGGGAAGAAGGTAATGCATTCATATGCTGACTTTGGTTTAGAGAGAGGCCACATTTAAGCAACAAGGAGGCTCTCAGAAGGCAACACTTAGGCACCCCATAACAATAGGCTAAGTTTCAATTTCAAGAGCAAAGACTCATAAGGTTAGTCAATATCAAAGGTTCATCAGTGGATCATCCTCCTTTGCCAGTCACTGCCTCTGCATTTGGGGGACTGTTACTGCTCCCTTAGAGAATGTGGCAGAGCTCTCCAGGATGGAAATTCAATATGCTCTCATTTATTGCGTGATTCTCCACCCACTGTGACAATACCCTGTGAACATTTGAAAATTTTTATATACCTTCTATTTATGCTCATGTGAATTTCCTGCCATTCATCCCCCATCCCTGACACCCCACACCAACAATCCTCCCCTCACCAATTGTAAACTTTCTGTGATCTAAAGCTTCTTCAAAGATGAAGCCATTACCACAGCTGAATGCAATTAATAGGAAAATGAAATAATAATGATGTTTAAATGTAAGATATAAAATACATAAAAATGTAAAAAATGAAAACCAAAATAAAAATTAAAGATTGGGATATTAAAAAATGAAAAATATTTTTAAAATTTTTTTGACCTTTTGCCTTTCATCACTGCAATATCTGGAGTCCAATCTGTACCGTGGCACCTTCCCCTTCTCATTCCCCATTATTTCACTATTTTTCATTTTGTTTTCAAAGACATTTTAGGTCACAGCAAAGTCACACACAGAATACAGGAGACTCTCATATACCCAACATCCTCTCCCTTTCCTCCCCCCTATTTTAATAACTTTTTATATGTGGACAGAAGTATTGTTATAACTGATATACAAATAGTGAAACATAGCTAAAAAACATTATTTGGTTTTCATATTCTGTGTTTTATTTTTGTTTTCTTGTTACACTTTTGGTTATCTTGTTTGCAATTCTTGGCTTCTACACTCTTCTCCAAGCCTCTCATATATTTTTTCAGGCTGTAAGGCTCTGTTTAATACTTTCTGTAAAAGTGTATTCTGTTTTATGAACTCTCTTATTTTCTGTTTATTTGTGGATATTTTAAACTCACTTTCATATTTGAAAGACAATTTTGCTGGATAAAGTATACATGGCTGGCAATTTTTTCTATCTCTATCCTAATTTGATCCTTCAACTGTCTTCTTGCCTCCATGATTTCTGATGAGAAAGCTTCACTATGTCTTAGTGGGCATTCCTTGTATGTGATGGTTTTCTTCCCCCTTGTTGTTCTCAGAATTTTCTCTTTCTCTTTGGCATTTGAAATTCTGACTAGTAAGTGTCCGTTCAGGTTTATTCTGATTGGGGTAAGCTGTGCCTCTTGAAAATGTAAATTCATTTCTTTCATATAAGTTGGGAAACTTTCAGCCATTATTTCCTCAAGTACTCTTCTGCCCCTTTTCCCTTCTCTTCTCCTTCTGGGACTCCCATGTCTTATATGTTGTTATAATTTGTGCTATCTTTCAACTCTCTGAACCTCTGTTCATTTTTCCCATTCTTTTCTCTCTTTGTTCTTCTCTCTCTTCAATTTCTGCTGTTCTGTCTTCTGCTTCACTTATTCTTTCTTCTATGATTTTTAGCCTGGTTTTCTATGCCACTAAGTTGCTTTTGATTTCACCTAATTTGTCTCCCATTCCCATAATATCTGTTATTTTCCTATTCAGGTTTTCATTTTTTTGTGTGTCTTTTCCCTGTATCCCCTTGATGTCATTCATCTGTTGAGTCAAATTTTTTCAACTCCTTGGTTTAATTCAGGAGATTTACATGAACTTGATGATTGTTGCCTCAAACCCTGTGTCTTTTCTGGGTCTTTGATATATTCCTTTGCTTGGGCCATATTTTCCATTTTCTTAGTATGGTTTGTAATTTTTGCTGATGACTAGGCATCTGATTATGGTGATGAGTTTACTCAGATGCTCAATTTCTCTCTCTTGCTTAGGGATTTCTTGGTGGGAGGCTGTGTGTTACTGTCAGCCTTTGATTCTTGGTTCAACCTGTTCTTGTTCTTTAGGATCATCCTTGTTTAGCTACTCAAATATGAGCCATGTTCCCAGTAATGGGTTGCAGTCTCATTTCCAATGGCCTTGGGGAGGGAGGCAGTAAAGGCCTGACAAAGCCTCTCATTTATTTACTTTTAATTTCCTTGCATGCACTACCAGCAGATCATGCATTTTGGCAGCCCTCTCAATTCAATACCAGAAAGAATGTGTTTGAGAATTTTCCCATCAAGATTCTATTCCTTTGAACCCCTGTCTTCTGGGTGGTGCCTAGCCTTCTTCCAGTGCCTAGAACATTTTTCCCATTATTCTGCCTGTCCTGGGAGAAAAGTGACTCTTGAAACTCTCCAATCCTCCATCTTCCCAGAAGTTCTTCAGAGAGTAGTATTAGCCTTTTAATTTTGAATTATAAGAGCATTTTTGTAATAAACTTTATTTTGAGGGAAGTTTTAGATTTACATTTACAGAAAAATTACACCAAATATATGGGGAATTCTCATATAAACCACCACAAACAGTTTCTCCTATTATTAAATCTTAAATTAGTGTAGTACTTTTGTTACACTTGATGAACCAATATTGAAACACTGCTACTAACCAAAGCCATTGTTTACATTATGGCTTACACTTTGTGCTGTATAGTTGCATAGGTCTTGATAAATGCATGTCACATATCCATCTTTACAGTGGCATACAGAAAAATAAAACAAACACAAATATGTCATGTTTACCACTCATTCATTCCTCCTCCCCCCTACTGAACCCCTGGAAACCAGTTTTTTATATAACTTTTACAAGTTCTTTCATTAACATGAGATAGTAACTATAATAACTGTAAACTCTTTGGTCTATGGTTACACTCTCCCTTAATGTTTGTTCACTCTTCAATCTTGAGGAACTTGGGAATGTCCATTCTGACTTCTTGAGGCTGAGAGGGGACTTAGATATTATGGGGCAGATGGAAGGAAGTGTTTTGCTTGTAGTTGCAGATTCTCCTTTTTTGTGTGTGATGGGACTTGTCCATCATCATCATTTTGGTAGTTGTCCAGGGCAAGAGAGAAGAACTGGAGAGTAGGAGTTGGCCACTACTCTGCAGGGATTTAGTGCTCAACTAGCATTTGAACAATCCAAAAGATTTAAGGCCTGAGAGATATATTTAATGGATATATTGGGAATTATAGATTCAAATAAAAGGAGTAGAAGAAGCATGATTAGGAGAATTATAAGTGAGTATAACTATGTTATATTTGGAAAATAGAGTATCATATATTCCCAAATAAGGTACATTGAAGGGGTGTTGATTTCAGGATTCTGTGTACCTTTCTTCTGGTGTCTAGACATTCCTAGAACCCTGAGGAGCACTCAATTACTGTGGCTGTTAGTGAAATCTGTCTTAGCCCTGCAGAATATAAACTCCAGAATGATCTCCTGACTCACTCTGAAATCTCTTGATATAAAAACTCTTTTTTTAGTTATTGTATGTTTCCCCATTTTGGTCAAAGTCTTTTTCAAAATACATCACTGATTAATGCTTGATAATAATTCCTCAGTATCAGGGAGGTTCATCTCCAAGAATCATGTACCATGTTGGAAGGAAGTTAGTGTGTTTATTTGTTGAATTTGGCTATCAGAAAGAGGTCATATTTGCATAACAAAGAGGTTTTCAGGAAGTAACTCTTAAGCATTAATTATCATTAGGCTGTTTCATTTTTTATAGGAGTAAAGTTCATAAGTTCAAGCCTTAATATCAAGGGCTTGCATATAGGCCTCTTTCATTTTCCTAGGTGTGGCTTATATATACCAGAGATTTTTGCCATTTTATTTGAGAAATTAACAGAGCTTCCTCACGTTGGAATTTTAATATTTTGTTAGTTATTGTGTGGGTTTCTATCTATTGAGAAAACCTAGGTATGACAACACAAACCCATTCATATCCCATAGAATTATGTTTCGTGTGCATTTTCCCTATATATCACTCCACTATCAGCGTCTTAAACTAGTGATAGTACTTTGTTATAGATCCTGAAATAACATTCTATTTGTATTATTAACTACAGTCCTTGACTCAGAATTCACTGAGTTATACAGTATCCCATTTTACCCTTTAGCTTTCTTTCTAGCCTCATGGGTGTGTCAAACTTTCCTTTCAAGCACATTCACATTAACATTTCAGCACTGTTAATTACAATCATGTTGCTGTGCCACCATAACTGATGTCTATTTTCAAATTGTTACAATCAACCTAATTATAAATTCTGCTCACTGTGTGCATCAGCTCATACATCTCTACTTCCCTTCTTTCTCTTGGTAACCTATTTTTCAGACTCTACCTCTATGTGTCTGCTCACTATACTTTGTTCACAGTGAGATGATGCAAAATTTGTCTTTTTTAGTATGCCCTTTTTCACTCAACAAAAGGCATTCAAGATTCTTCCATGTTGGTCATATGTGTCAAAACTTCCTTCTTACAGCTGAATAATATTCCATCTTATGTATATACCACATTTTGTTTATCCATTCATCACTTCATGGACACCTGGGTTGCTTCCATCTTTTGCCATATGTGCATAATGTTGCTATGAACATTGGTGTACATATA
>JAQZBX010095677.1:0-11887 GCA_029593785.1 Cabassous unicinctus
GTTACAATTTCTTCCATTGCTTGAATCACAGTATGTCTACAACAGAACACCACTAATTCCACTCTAGTCCATAGCTCCTCACCCCATCCTGAGTGGACTTGGAAGGTGATGTCCACTCCACCTCCAAGTGAGAGAGGGCTTATATTCCATGGATATAGTGGATGGGATTATCTTGCCTTCAGCTGCAGGCCCTCTCCATCACATTAGATTATTATTCTTTCCCATTGATTGGCAGAAGAGTATGAAAATAAGCTAGTGCTTTAAGAAACAAAAAACTCTTATTTGACCACAATCTTCCTCTAGACCAGATCCCGTTTCTGGGAAAGTTTCAGGAAATGAGATTTTTGCCACTAGGGGCCAATGAGCAGGAAATATTTCCTTGAAAAATTAAAATAAACATATCTCCAATTAGTATCTATTTCTCCAAGACAAGTTTTAAAGTACTACATGGTCATTGTGTTGATTTGGAAAATATACCAAACACTATAAGAACATAAAAAACACCTACTATTCTTCTATGACCATGAAGTAAAACAGCTACTTTAAATATCTAGTTTCCTCTTCTCTTGTACATAAATACATGTGTCACTTTTCATAAAACTAGGATCATATTTGTATGGAGTTTGATATCCTGATTGTACGGGTGACAGACAGCTGCCCTTCCCGCTCTTGCCAACCCAAGCCCGTTCTCTGCCCTTCTCTGTCTGGCCCTGCGCCCCAGCAGGCTTATGCCTATGGACTGCATCATTCTAGTTTCCCACTGGGTTCAGCCAGTGGAAGGCACAGGCTGGAGACCAGAGATTGGAGAGAGATTTGTTGGCAGGAGAGGAAACGTTAGAGAATTTCTTCTTCACTCCCAACCTGCTGCCAACTGAGGCTCTGGCAGGGACTGCTTCCCTCCATGGCTGCAGCTCTGGAGAGCCGCAGCTCCTACTGGCTCCCACACTCCCTGGACTCCAGCATGGTGACATTGCTTCTTCCCTTTGTCCCTTCAGGAGGATGGGTAGTAATGGCTTGCTGCTCCTTCTTGTCCCTTGTGCTACACCAGCACTATTGATTCCCTTTACTTTGTCCAATTTTGTAAATGGTCCCTTCAGGAAAGTCCCTTCAGGTAATGGAATTCTGTTTCCAGCAAGAATCTTGATTGCCTGCCATTTTAAATGATTTTAAAGAGCAGTGTATCCCTTTCTTTTGCTACCAAACATTAACTAAAAATCTGATTCTAATAGCTATGCCCTATTCCTTCTTTCCATTCCTTTTCACTATTTGTCACAATAGGGAACAGATGGCACCCTCAAACTAGAATAACTCAAGAAGGGGTTACTTAGAAAGAGACTGATTACAGAAGACCACAGAGGGTAGAGGACCTGCCAGGAAAAGTGCAGAAACATGAGAGTAGCAGTGTGGAGAGTCTATGTGCCCTCGAGCCAAAGTGATGAGGGGAGGAAGCAGTTCTCAGAAATCAAAAAGCAAGTCTCATGGAGAAGACTACCGTGAAAGGAGCTGTGACTTCTTTTGTTCAAACAGCCTCCTGGGGCAGAGGACAGGTTGTCGAAAAGTTGGGAGTGAATTCTGAGGGGCAAGAAAACGAAGACTGTTGCTATAGTTCTTCTGGAAATTCTTTTCTACAAAATGGAGCCTGAGACAAGAATTGAAGTTTTTACACTTTATGAGAGAAGTGCAAGCCCAGGGTGTGGAAGGTAAAAAAAAATAGGAGAAACGAGGCAAGAAAAAATAGGAGGCAATAGATATAATACACTACCACGTTGGTCATGGTTTCACCATGAGCTAAGAAAAGACACAGCAGGTCTCCTTGGCAGGGATGTTGGCTCAGCACATGGAAATTTTCTGGAAACTCTGCAGGGAGAAAACCAAACTTCGTAGGAGTCCATAGATAAAGAACAGGGAATTTGCCCACTCTGTTCTTACTGTCTTAGTTCCCATTAGTCCAGGTTCAGATCACAGGCCATAGACGTCCTGCACTTCTGGGTTGTGTCATATAAGCCCCAGTGGCTGCTCAGGAAACCAGCCCCCATTCCGCACGGTGTGACATTTCATCCATGATGGAAGCAGAGGGATGACTCAGCATGGTAAGGTCTCAGGGTGAGGCATGAAGGCTTCAGCTTGGACTCCAGCCCTCTTAGGGAACTTGGCAAGGGCACTGGCAAAGGTAGCAGCCAGCACGGTCTGGGAGGCAATCAAGAAAGGACACAGGATGTGTCAAACACAACCTCCAATCCAGAACTGTAGGACAGGGATGCCAGGCAAATCAGTCTTACACCATCTATTGCCCCTGCACCCTACACGGCCTTCAAATTTTGCGCACGCCATTATTGTCTTGTGTTTCAGTTAATTTTCAGTTTGCTTAGGTACAAAGTCAGGCCCCTTAAATTTCTCCAGGATTTTTCTTTTCCTGTAAATTGCACACCAAATTTTTATGTTTGTTTGAAGTTGCCTGCCTCTTATGTTGGAAGTCCAGAAGTCACTGAAGGGTTTGAAGTCTTTGGTTCCCACCCGTCTCTCACAGTCCACACTGCACGGGGGTCCTGAACCTGCCTTTGCCTTCTCTCCCCTTTGCTCGCCCTGTAAGGTAGAGGCATGCATTGGAATATATATATTCTGTCCGTTGTTTCTCTGGAGAACCCTGATTAATATATTAGTTGCCAGTGATTCCTGTGCTTATCTTTCAAAGTAGATGCCTCCTTATGTTATCTGGTAATAAATATTGAGTTCTTGTATTACAGAACTAATTAGAATTTGTTAATTAAATCTATTTTAATTTAATCCACTTCAAAAATCCATCTGAATAAGAAAGCCTTTGATATTTGACACCCCATCCCCCATTATTTTAGTTGTTTTTTCCCAATTATTTTTCATCAGAATTTTGGGAGCTGCTTTTCCAAGTGTTAAAACATATTTTAATGCTACAATAATTAAAACAATGTGTTATTGCACAAGAATAAAGAAATCAATGGAACAGAGTAGAAAACACTGAGCAGAACCCTATTACATTACATGAATTTAGTTTGATAGTGGTAGCAATTAACATAAATGGGAAAATGATTCAGTATATGTACCTAAGAGAAATGTACGGCTACCTAGAAAAATGAAACAGAAGTGCATCCCTATTATATACCACATATCAAAAAGAAAAATTCCAAGTGTATTAAGAAAGTAAGTGAAAAGAAAAAAGTCATGATTATCCACTGTGCTGGTTATTCTCCGTTCTCCCCGTCCCCAATCTTTGCCTTTCTCTGCCCTGTTCTGTGCTCCGGTGGGCACCCCTCTGGCTTCAGGTTGGATTTGCCCAGAAGACACCAACCAAAGAACAGCATGTGGAAGGAAAGAGGGGCTGGGGTATTTCTTCTCCGGCTTTCGCTGCTTCAGTTCCAGGTTCTAAAGGGGATGCCTACCTCTGAGGCTCTGATGAGGCTGCCCTCTACCCTGGCTCCAGCTCACATGGGCCAGTAATTCCACTTACTCTCCCCTGTTCCTTAAGTCTTGAGTGTGGCGGGGAGGTGGGGGCGCAGTTAATGACTTCCCACTGTTGCTGGTCTCTGGGTGCCTCAACATTTTTGTTCATCCCTTAGCCCCGCCCACACCTCTGTAAACAATCACTTTATTATATTCTTTTCAAAATCTAAACTGAGTATGACTTTTGTTTCCCTCTGGAACTCTGAATGATATATCCATCTATATGTTCTCCATTTGGCATGAAGAAGGCCTTTTAAAACCAAACAAAAACAAAAAGAAAATTATAAGAATTGAGAAATATTTGCTTTTTTTGAATTTTGTCTAAACTGTTTTTGACCCTAAAAAATATGCTATTCAATGCTGTTGAGTATGGTGAAATGATACCCAGTTGCTGCTGGTTTGTGCTATAAATTAACACAGTCTTTCTGCCAGGAAGTAGGTTGAAGCTTTTGATGTAATTTTAGAAGTAGAAGAGCAGGAATCAAAGAATTTACTGTAAGTATACATTTAAAACTTTGCACAAAAACTTGTGAGGCATTCTTTAATTTGAAGTATTGAATATATAAGAAATTTCTTAAGCTGAAACCTATCATATTATAAAATCTTAAACTGCCAACAAAAATCATCTACTAGAAAAATATTGAACAGAGTGGAAAAATGATAAATGCGCATTAAAATGAAGGAGGGGAAGCAAATTACAAAATAAATAAATAAACAAAACTACCCCCTTAATTTCAGTGGGTATATTTCTATGTCAATAAGTTTTTGTTTGGGATATGATTTTAAGGGCAGTGTTGTACTCCACAATTTGGACATGCCATAAATTTATTGTGTGCAGAGAAGAAAGAATCAAAGGATATTTTTTAAAATGTCAAAAGTGAGTATATAATTAGGATTTTAGGGTAGTTCATTTTATGTTTTATTGTAGAAATACAGAAAGCAAATTATTTTATATTCAGGAAGGAGTAAATATAAGTTTAAAATATTCGATAAATATAACATTTAATAAATGATCATCACGATGCCTTAAAATAAAGTCCTGGCTATTTCTATACAGGATGTCACAATTTCACTAGAGAGCAAGTAGTGCTCATTTAATGAACATGTTCCATCTCCATCTGGTTATTACAAAGTAATCATAACTTTCAGTGGCCAAAATCCCAAGGGGCTATGAGTCTATAAACTGTGGTAAACATAAATGACCATTTCCCTAAAGGTCTAGCTTTCAGTGCTTTGCAAATTATTTTCCAATTTGAACTGTAGATGCAGCCTGGGACTTAAACTCAGAGTTTATTAATGAAGAAAACCAAATGAGCTGCCTAGTTGGATGCCAGGTCAAGAAAGCATATCACCTTTCCTTCCCACCCTTCGTGAACTCAACTGGACAAGGGCAGCCACCATCACTTCCTCCATGTGAGTCTGCGCCAGGACTGCTGTGCTCCTTGAAGCAGCTGCCAGGCGCATACCATTCTCCTTAAACACTCTGTCCTTCAAAAGGGTGGAATTTCCCCATCCTCTTGTTTTATCTCTTCAAGCTCAGTGTCCGCAGAATTCTCCAAACAACATTCAAAGCTTTTGAAAACTCAATATGGCTTTAATTTTCTGTTGCGATTGAATAAGGTACAATTAATTTCTCATGAAACTGATCTTTTAATTTGCCAGCAAGTTCTAAATATGGGCTCTGGGTGCTATGTCCAAAAATCAACTTTCTCCAAGGACTGTAGCTACATGGCAAAGAACAGAGTCATTAGGAATGCTGATTTTGAAATCGGGCAAATGTAGATAGATGGGGTTGAGCCTCAACTCTGCTGTTTTCCAGCTTGGTCATTGTGATCTATTTGCTTAACACCTCTATGCCTCAGTTTCTTCCTCTGTAAAATGGGGATAATTATAGTACCTATCACAAAGGGTTCTTTTGAAGATTAAATGAGATGAAGAGGTAGGGTGACCAACAGACCTGGTGTGCCCGGGTTTGAAGTGTTTCTCAGGACATGGAACTTTCAGTGCTGAAACAGGCAGTCCCAGGCAAACCAGGACGTTTGATCACACCATAAGATGTCAAGTACTTTTATATAGCATGAGTCCAATAAATGTCAGCTCTTATTCTTATGTATTACGAATAGCTTTGAGAAAATTCCCATAGATATATTTTCTGCATAGATTAATTAGGCACATCCCTACTTAATCTAAAGACTAAAACATCAAATTAAACAAAAAATAAGATGCTTCATTAATGGATCAATATCATTTTTCATTTCTAAGGTCTACTTGAATATTTATAAAATTCTATGATTCAATTTTTTGTTGTTTACTAAAGCAAAGTTTTTTAAAAGCTCTGTGAAATAGAATGCAAGTGGACGTTTCTTCAAAAGTGCATCTGTGGCAAGCTAAAAAAAGAGCATTGTCATGATAAACGAATTATAGAATTTTCTTTTTAGTACAATGACTAAAGCTTTGTTCCAAGAAATCCTTTAAGACACATTAAACTTCTGGAGACAATATTCCAGCCTAGAACATTTCTAGCTAATATGGCAGAATGACCTCACTTGTTTAATCTTCCCCGACACACTTGTTATTGCCTGTCAGTCCCATTTAGTGACATCAGTTTTGCCTTTGTATGTATTAACTGGCATTACTGAGACCAGGAGGGAACTTATCAGCTGACCTGACTAAAGCAAACTTCTGGATGACAAAAAAAGCAGTTGGAATGCAGAATGTTAAAAATGGAGATGGATGTTTGGGAACTCTGTATTTTCTATATGATTTTTCTATAAGCCTACAACTTCTCTACCAAAAAACCCAAACAAACAAACAAAAAATCAGTTGGGATCAAATCAGGGAAGAAGGAGAGGGAGGCAGGGCCTAGTCCTTGTTTTCTAGGTTTGTCTGGTTGGAAGTACCACCTGGGGTCTTGTTAAACATACAGATTTCCAGGTCCCTCTCAGAAAGATTCTGACTCAATAGGCTGTTGGGGACCCTTGAATCTCTATTTGTTTTGTGTTCCCAGTGATTTTCTTGATGGGGTGAATTTGGGAAATGGTTCTCAACCAGGGATTGTCACTATGGCTGGGAGCTTACCAACATTTAGTGCCTGGGAACCAGGGATGCTAAACATCCCACAACTCGCTTGAGTCAAGACAACACAGAAAAAAATGTCCTTCTGAAAAGGGCACTGAGAAAAGGGGACTGTGTGATGAACGGAGGAAGGCTGCGGTAGACGTGGATTCTCCCAGGGGGTACGGAGAGGCAAAGTAGAAGGTGGGCCAACACCCCAAGGACACTAAATAAAAGGAAGTCTAAGGGACAGCAGCCTAAGGTAGTCCACTTCCCATCCCGGGTGGGATGTGTAGGGCTCCTGAGAGAGTTTTGTTCTCCCAGAATAAAGGCTTCCTCAGTCTAGTGTTTGAGGGAACTCTCAGCCATGTACCTTGTAGGGAAACCTACCTCACCGGTGCTGTCAGCCTATCCTGTCAGGGGACAGACTCAGTGGGGAAGTAGGTCTACAATTCTGTGAAAACTAGTCCTTCCTTCATAAATAACAAATGACCCTACAATCAAGGAAAATAAAACTACCCAAAAGGACTAGGATGAACAAATGAAATATGTGATTCTAGCAAAAACAAAGATAACTTGGAACAGAAGTTAATTTTTTTTAAAGTTTTCTCAAGTAAGGCACATAAAGACAAATAATGTATGATGTCACTTTTATGAGGTATTTAGAAATAACAAATTTGCAGAGACAGAAAGATTAGAGCTTACCAGAAGATGGGAGAGGGGGTGAGAGGGAGTTTTTTCTTGGTGGGTAGATAGGGTTTGTAGGTAAAAATTAATTAAAAAATATTTTTTAGCTTGCCTGCCAAGAGAAACATATTAAAGACATATTAAATCCACAAAACAAGACTAGTTTCCTTTAAAAGGGAACAAACAAGAAACATGAAAGAATAATTGGAAATTAAATGATTGCTAAAATAAGATAAAATAGGGAAGAAAATAATCTTTTTGTTGGTCTTGTTCTGTCTTCTGGAAAATATTTTTAAAGATGGATATCAAATCTCCTAGATTGATTCTCTTTGTCTCTTAACATTTCTCTCATAAATTTTACTTTATAGGAATTCCAGAAAGAGAGCGTATAGGCAATGGTAACAGGAATGGTACTTCAAGATATATTTGAATTTTCCTAGGGACCTAAATGACACATCACAGCATTCATTTCAGAATGCAAAGAAGAAAAATCCCAGGATGTTAACTGTAGTAGGTAAAAAAGATTGCTGATTCAAATTAAAACAGGAAGATAAAGGAATCTGAGAAGACTGCACATTTTTCTTGAAGCCATTCATTATACCAAATAGTATGATTAGGATACTGGATAAATTTTTGTATTGTAAACATGAAAAGATAAAGGTATTCAGAAATTTCAGAAAATCCAATAGCTATATACAAGTAATAGAATAAACTAGATAAAATAAACTAAAATATGGCAGAACTTGGAACACTTGATGGATGGATGTAAGAACAGAGAATTCATTTGATCTTGCTGCTAGGAACATTGCTCTTCAAGAGGTACAGATTTAGTCACATGGGATTATATATATCTTTTTTTCTATAAATCCATCTACAATTTGATTTTGTAAACATTCTACTTTACAGAACCAAATAGAACTAAGATTGATTGATTTACTTCTTGTTTGTTTTTTTAGCATCCACCTATAGACAAAACATGGAGGCTTAATTATAGTCATGGAATGGTAACCAGTTGATGAACAAGCAATAACTGACAAACATAGGAGGAGTAGAAAAGGGGGCAGTCCTTAAATCTCTCTATCTTTATTTATCAACCTCACATTTTAAATGTAATAATAGGAGAACCAAAATCAGAACAGTTAAAAGTACCTCTGGCAAGTGGAATAGGGGTGTTGGAAGAGAATGTTACTTTTTCTTTTAAAGCAAATAATTTAAAATTATTTCTTTCGAATTTGTATTACTAAGTGCATGCCTTATCTTATGAAAATATCATCAAACATTAAACAAATAATCATTTTAATTTTCAAGTCAAAAATTTCTTTAATCCTCAAATTTTGGTAAGAAGAAATTATGAGAAAATTAATATCTGATTTTTAAAATTGATTCTACTGTATAAGAAATGACTGCAAAGGATGAAGCTGATGGTAATAAAATCATTTTCACTTTCAATAAGTTTTCAGTGATATTTTTAAAAGTTCACTATTTCCCAGGAACAGTTATTGGGGCAACCTTGGGTGTACATAGGAAAGGAGCCATTTTAGGTTGATTTTCTCTCATGGCTGCTGAAGTGAAGTGGTTTTTTCTAGTGTGGAAGCCCCAAAGCCCTGATGACAGCACCGCCGCTCCACAGAGCGGGGCAGGTGGAGGGAGAATTGGGAAGAGCTTGCTTTCCTCTCTGGACCCTCTGTTCCCATCACTTGGAAAAAAATATTTGAGTTTCTTAACAAGTAATTGGGTTAGAATTCTTTACTTCTAAGCCCCAGATCAAACCTGAACTTCTCCAGTAGCCTATTCTTAGGCTTTGCATGTGTTGTCTTGTGTGGAACACATCTCAAAAGAGGTCTTCCCAATCATAAACTACACTCGTCAAGGACAGGGAGACAATGGGTCGCTAAGTCAAGTTATCTTTTTTTCTTTCTTTCTTTTTAACAACACCTCTATTGAGAGGTAATTCATATACCATATGTCTTGGTTTGCCAGACTGCTATGACAAATACCACACAATGGGTTGGCTTAACAACAGGAATTTATTGGCTTACAGTTTGGGGGCTTCAAGTCCAAATCAAGATGTCTGTAGACCCGGCCTTCTCCTCAAGGTCTATAGCAATCTGGTGTCTGGCCTGCAGCAATCCTTGGGGTTCCATGGCTTTCCTCCTTGCTCCCATCACAGGGTGAATTCTCTCCTTGTTCTGCTCTTCCAGTTTCTGCTGACTTTGGCTTCTTGCTCTTCTCTCTGTGGCGTCCTCTGATTTCTCTTTATAAGGCCCCTAGTGATGGGTTAAGTCCTGCCCTGATTCAGTAGGACCACACTTTAACTAAAAATAACATCTTCACAAGATCCTATTTATGAATAAGTTCATATTAAGACTGAGAACATGTCTTCTGTTGTAGTACATAGTTCAATCTATTATACCATGCAGTTCACCCTTTTAAAGTTTATAGAATTATATCCACAGAGTCATGCAACTGTCACCACAATCAATTTTGGAGCATTTCCCCATCTCAAAAAGAAACCCTGTGCCCATTAGCAGTCACTCCCAAGTTCTATTCACCTCTCTCCTCCACCCCCAGCACTAGGCAACCCATCAATCTACTTTAAGTCTCTATGAATTTGCTTATTTTGGATATTTCATATCGTATACATGGAATCATACAATATATAGACTTTTGTGCATGGCTTAGGTCAAAATATTCTTCAATTTTAAATGGATGAAAGTCTGACGTGCTGGCAAATGAATAGGTAGGAATCTCAGCACTGAAATCATCTCAACTTTGTTATTTTGGTCTAGCATTACAAAGAGTTTTAATAAAGTTCCCATTTTACACAGGGCCTCGATAAATGCTGATGCTTGATTGTGTTCCAGGCTTGTGGAACAGATCCTATAATTATGCCCATTATTGTCACTGAACATTGGTACACACCCCAAAAACCAGCTGGTCCATTCTGTGGTGGTACTTCTCTGGCCCAAGATGCTGCTTGACCCCCATAATATTTGAGGAAGGATGTTTCCACTCCCTCTGTGCCCAGCCTGGGAAAGGATGGTCTCTGTCATACACTCCCATCCTTATCTGCTCCACTACTACCCAAAAGCTCCAGGTTCCTTGGGCAAATGGAGTCACATTCTTCCCACTGAGGTAGAGAGGTGGTCCAAAATTATTCAGTCACAAAAGGACAATGGATACTGTATTAGTCAGGTTTCTCTAGGGAAACAGAATTAAGAGGAGATATCTGTAAATAGTATGAGATTTTATAAAATTCTCTTACATGACCGTAGGGATGCACAAGTCCAGATTCCACAGGCAGGTTGCAAACCAGGGGCTCTGACGAAAGTCCAATGAAGGCCCTTGATGAGTTCCTGGGAGACATTGGCTTTCCAAAGACAAGCTGGGAAATTCTCTCTGAATGCTGAAATCACTTCCCCTTTTAAGGCATTCAACTGATTGGGTAAAATGTCACTCACGGCTGATGGCAATCTCCCTGGTTGATTGTAGATGTAATCAGCCATCTATCAGTAAACTCACTGACGATTAAAGTCCATAAATGTCCTTGTATTACAATTAGCCCAGTGCTTGCTTGACCAAACAACTGGGCACAATTACCTGGCTGAGTTGACACATTAGCCTAACCATCACAGACACTTACTTATCTTAAGTGTTAAGTCTGTACTAAGGCCCAGTAGCAAGCCAAAAGCTGTTTCTCAAAAGGAGAGTAATTATCTGCAGAGGATGACAGGGCTTTGCTCCAAAATCCTAAGGATCTGCATTGTGATTCTCCCGTAGGGGCCTGCCAAAGGCACAGCATCTCTATTTGCCACTGAAACTTCTAGCACCATTGGATCTGCTGGATAATATGGCCCAAGTGGCAGTGCCTGGACCTGTTACAGGACCTCCTTTTGTTCCAGTCCCCAATCAAAACTAGCAGCTTTTCTGATCACTTGGTAAATGGGCCAGAGCAGCACACCCAAATGAGGAATGTGTTGTCTCCAAAATCCAAAGAGACCAACTCAGTGTTGTACCTCTTTTTCAGTCGTAGGAGGGGCCAGATGCAACAGCTTATCCTTCACTTTAGAAGGGATATCTCAACATGCTCCACGCCACTAGACACCTAGAAATTTCACCGAGGTGGAAGGCCCCTGTATTTTTGTTGGATTTATCTCCCACCCTCTCTCACACAAATGCCTTACCAATAAGTCTAGAGTCTTAGCTACTTCTTGCTTGCTAGGTCCTATCAACATGATATCATCAATATAATGGACCAGTGTGATGTCTTGTGGAGGGGGGAGATGATCAGGGTCCCTGCAGACAATGTTATGACATAGAGCTGGAGAGTTGATATACCCCTGAGGCAGGACAGCGAAGGTATATTGCTGGCCTTGCCAGTTGAAAGCATACTGTTTCTGGTGGTCCTTACTAATGGCAATTGAGAAAAAAGCATTTGTCAGACCAATAGTTGCATACCAGGTACCAGGGGATGTGTTGATTTGCTCAAGCAATGATACCACATCTGGGACAGCAGCTGCGATTGTAGTCACCACGTAGTTAAGTTTATGATAATCTACTGTCATCCTCCAAGATCCATCTGTTTTCTGCACAGCCCAATGGGAGAACTGAATGGGGATGTGGTGGGAATCATGATCCCTGCATCCTTCAGATCCTTGATGGTGGCACTAAT
>JAQZBX010095678.1:0-11880 GCA_029593785.1 Cabassous unicinctus
TTTTTTTGTTATACACCAAAAAATAGCAATTGTGCATTCTTATCCCTCAGATAATATCTTCTACAAGCCCACTGAAGGTTAATATTTCATAGTCATATATCCATTTCCTTGATTTATACACTAACTTTTATAAAAAATGAAAATACCCCTTGGTTGAGGTGAGAATCAATTTATCATATCCTTTACTGATTTGATAAGAGGAAGGACAAATAGAAGACTTGAAAGCAGAGAAAGGATCTTAGGAAGAAACTGTCTGATAATAAAGTATTGTTTTCTTCTAAGGAGAAGTATTACAGACTGAAGGCCTGAGTTCCCTGTGATAGGATTTAAATAGGATATCAAAAGTTTAAGAATATTTTCTTTGTAATACACATTTGTAATGAAATACTCTCAGTAGGAATATTTTATAGCATACATTTCCCTGCTTAGAGACAGTAGTGGTCCTTTGGCAGAGCCACATGTGGGTCATGACAAGGAAATGAAGTTTTGAAAGTTTACGTGACCCTGTTAGAACTGAACAGATGTGTCTGTGTGTGTTTGTTGCCTTGCTTCCATGTCCCTATTTGTCTAATGAAAATTTGATTTTGCATTGATGGAAATCTTCCTTACTCTTGTGGGGTGTGCATGGGGTAACTCCACTCTCTTGTTCCAAGGGAAAGCACATGATCCAAGCCAGGCTAGAGATTGACTTCTGGGGCTTTTGTTTGAATGAAGATGCATGTTGCTGTAAGAGTTAGTGGAGGTAAAAGACTGGATTCTTTGCGTGCTTGAAACCACCTTGTTATCACAAAGGCAGAGCCAGTTTAAAAAATGAAGCTAAAATGGGGAAAATGCAGTACAGAGTTGAATAAAGACAGATAATTGATGAATTCAATTCAGCCTTGTATCCAGTGAGGAGTTTAATTTTTTAATTGAACCTATCTTTGAACCTTTTGATTTAGTGACAAAATCTTTTCTTTTTCCTTGAGTCTATATGAGTTCAGGACTTGTTCCTTGCAAAAAAAAAAATCATTTATGAATCTGAATTTAAGTTAGTAGAGACCATTCAGCTGAGCTAACAGTAGGTAGCAAAAGTGAAAATTTTTGTATACATTTATGAGGTACTGTTAGAAGTATAAGGTGTTGGATATTACAAGTGTCTGACTAAAAAACCATGGCCTAGGTATCTTCACATAGTCCACTGAGGAATAGAAACAAAGTAGAAAGAAGAGGAAACCATCTAAAATGTTGATGTTTGGAGATTGGTGAGGATTGTTCTCTAGAAGCATTCTACAAGGGTGTTTTGGGGTATGGAGGGATTAGGAATGAAGCATGTATCACAATCACTTGAGGATATTTCTTTAAATTTCACATCCTCATCTAAACCACACTGTAACAAACTCTTGGGGAACCATGACCTTTTGAAATTATGAAATGTTTGATACGATCTTCCCATTTCTTATCCTCCCCATCCTATTAAGAACAACTGCTGTAGAGCTTTTTTTATATTATAGAACTAGGTGGTGAAAGATTAGGAGAGACAAAAAGTAAAATGTGCTCTTCTCTGCCTATTGGGGAATAATGTTTGGGTTGTCAAACACAGGCACTCTGGATGTGCCTCACAGACTGCCGATGGCAGGTTGATCTTTTAAACCTGTGTCTTCAGCATGGTGGCAGCAGTATTACCTGATCTTTAATTATGAACTTTGTTGAGACTATTTACTGCCCTCTTTAGTCATTTTCCTCTTTTGTGCAAAACTCTTTAATTTGAATGTTTTTTAATTTAAAAATGTGTTGAAGTATATCATTCATATAATACAGGGTGTATTAGCTAAAGGGGTACTGATACAAAGCACCAGAAATCTGTTGGCTTTTATAAAGTGTATCTATTTGGAGTAAAAGCTTACAGTTACAAGACCCTAAAGAGTCCAACTCAGGGTACCATAAGAGGTATTTTCTCACCAAAGTCTGTTGCCACGTGTTGAAGCAAGATGGTTGCCGATCTCTGTGAGGGTTCAGCCTTCCTCTTCATCTTAAGGCTCCCAGCTTCTTCCCATAACAGCTATAGGCTGGAGGCTCATTTCTTTCTGGGCCCTCTCAGTTGCTCAGGGCTCTGGTGTCTTCAACTGCAAACTACCAGGTGAATGGTTCAGCAATCCCCAGGGCTTTAGCTGTTTGAGCCTTCTCCTTTCTGTCACATGGCAGGATGGAAATGATCAAGTTGTCTCCTCTTCCGTGCCTATGGAGCTCTCTTTCTTCCTGTGTCTTCTTCTGTCTGTCTTCTTGAGTGAGTGTTCGTTTATATAACCCACCAAGGGGGTGGAGACTTAAACTGAGTTACAATCTGCTGAACCAAAGCCCAAATCTTGGCATAATTTAATCAAAGACATCTCAGCTGAATCTAATACAATCAAAGGGGATCAAGCCCAGAGGAACAGACCAGTTTGCAAACATAATCTCTCTTTTTGGAATTTATAAATAATCTCAAATTGCCACATGGAATATTAATAATTGGGTGGCTTGGGGGAAAATACAACTAACTTGAATTTTTAAATTTTTAAACAATCATTTTACTTAAGAATAGCTTTAGATTTACAGAAAAGTTGCTGATAGTACTGAGTTCCCATATATGACACTCCCAGTCTCCCATATTAACATCTTGAAATAGTATGCTACGTGTGTTACATTAATGAACCAATATTGGCCTATTATTATTATTAACCAAATTCCACTCTTTATTCAAACTTCTTAGTTTCCCCTAATGTCTTTTTTCTATTCCAGGATACCATCCAAGAAACCACATTGCATTTAGTACACTGGATTTCTTAGACTCCTCTTGGCTGTTACAGTTTCTATGACTTTCTTTGTTTTTGCTGATCTTGACAGATTTGAGATTACTGGACAGGCATTTTGTAAAATGTCCTTCTATTTAGATTTGTGTGGTATTTTTCTCATGATTAGATTAGGATTATGTGTTTCTTGGTGGAAGAGCAACAGAGGTGAAGTTCCATTTTCAGCTTATGATATCAAGGATATATACTAAGCTAAGCTCTGCATACAGACTATCATCTATCTATCTATCTATCTATCTATCCATCCATCATCATCTATCTATCTATCATCTATGGTGGTTTGCATCTTTATGTATCCCAGAAAACATGTTCTTAAATTTAATCTATTTCTATGGGTGTATGCCCATTGCAAGTAGGGCCTTTTGATGAGGTTACTCAGTTGAGGTGTAATCCACCTCAATCAGGATGGGTCTTAATCCTCTTACTGGAGTCTTATATAAGAAAATGAAATGTAGACAGAGAAAGAGAAAGCCAGGTAAACAAGAAGCTGAAATCAATGAAACCTGAAAGAGGAGGGAGAGAACAGCAGACATCATATGCCTTGCCATGTGACAGAGGAGCCAAGGATCATCAACAGCCAGTCTTCAGGAATAAGGTATCACTTTGATGTTGCCTTGATTTAGACATTTTTCCAGCTTCACAACCATGAGCAAATACATTCCCATTGTTTAACTGGACCTATTTCTTGGTATTTGCTTTATGCATCCTAGGAAATAAAAGTAGATTATGGCACCAGGAAAGTGAGATGCTGCTATTGCAAATACCAAAAATGTGCAAATGGCTTTGAAATTGGGTAATGGGTGGAGGCTGGAAGAATTGTGAGATGCTTGATAGAAAAGACCTAGATTGCTTTGAAGAAACTACTGGTAAAAATATGAATGTTCCAGGAACTTAATGATAAAGCCTTAGAAAAAAATAATGAATGTGTTATTGGAACTGGAGGAAAGGCAATCTTTGTTTTAAAGTATCAGAGAACCTGACAAAATTGAGTTCTGGTGTCAGATGAAGGCAGAATATGAGAGAGTTGAACTTGGATATTTAGCTGAGGAAATTTCCAAGTCAAATATGGAAAGTGCAGCCTGGTTTCTCCTTGCAGCTAAAATATGAGAGGAAAGGGAAAGTTGAGAACTGAACTCATTGGCATAAAGAAATCAGAAACTGATGGTTTTGAAAATTCTGATCTTCCAGAAAGTGACTCCCCTGAGAATAGTGGTCCATGTGAGAGTTTAATTGAACATATACTAGTCAGCCATTTCAATGCAAGACAAGATTGAAATGCACTCATCCAGGATTGATTTTTGGAAATTTCTTTCGTCTGATGATTTGGACTACCGTGTACTACATGCAAAATCAACAAGTTTTTTGGTAAGATTCTTGTGAACAGAACCACTGCTATCCTAGACTAAAAGAGACAGAAAATACATAGACTGAAAGATTAAATTACTTCAAGGGCAGAACTAGAGAAGCGGAGGTCTGGACAAAAGATATCTTCTCAGGCCAAGAAAACAGACCCTCTCAAGTATGTGGAAATGGTGCCTAATAGCTTGCAGTTAAATTTGGGAAGAGAGTAGATTTGCTGAAACTAATATAGGAAGCCCTAGGAGACAAACCCTATGCCATCTTGCAGCTGAACTAGGGAAGAAAGTGAAGCAGCTGGGCCTGAGAGACAAACCCCTGAGGGGAAGGAGAGACCAGGCAGAGATGACCTGCCATTTTGCTTCAATGAATGGCAGCTGACTTTGTTGAGAAAGCACCTCTTATGGGCCTTGAGTTGGGCTTTTCATGGCCTTGGGACTGTAATCTTTTACCCCAAATAAATCCCCATTATAAAAGCCAACAGATTTCTGGTACTCTACATCAGCACCCCTTTGGAAGATTAAGACAGAAAGGGTGGGGCTGCTTCTTTAACAGTCCTGGAAGACAAAACATCAATCCATAGATGACTCTTGGACCGTGAAATCTAATGGAGTATGCATTGTAGGATTTCAGAATTGTTTGACACCCTTGACCTTTATTTTCTTTCAAATTTCTCCCTTCTGGAATGGAAAAATGTATGCTATGCTTGTCCCTCCATTGTTTATAGGAAGCAAATAACTTGTTCTCTAGGTTTCACAGTTCAGTACATAGAGGGGTATTGTGCCCCAGAACAGACTACACCCATAACTAATTCTCATGAGATGTTGTATTAAGCATTGTTTCTGAAATTACTTAAGGCTTTGGGGATGTGGTAATGGAATTAATGAATTTTGCATATGGAAAGAACATGCCTTATTGGTGTCCAGAGGCTGGTGCATGATTGTTTGAAGCTGTATGTATCCCAGCATATGTGTTCTTAAATTTAATCCATTCTTGTGGATGTAAAACCACTGTAAGTAGGTGATTGAGACTACTTCAGTTAAGGTGTGACGCACCTCAATCAGGATGGGTCATAATCCTATTATTGGAGTGCTTTATAAGATAATGTAACTCAGACAGAGAAAGAGAAAACTGGGGAAGCAAGATGCTGGAATCAACAAAACCAGGAAGAGAATGGAGAGATCGCCAGACACATCCATATGCCTTGCCATGTGACAGAGGCACCAAAGATCACTAGTAGCTGGTCTTTGGGAGGAAAGCATGGCTGTGATGATTGTCCTGATGATGCCTTGATTTGGACATTTTTTCTGACCTCAAAACTGTGAGTGAATAAATTCCCGTTATTTATCTCAACCCTTTTCATGGTATTTATGTTAAGTAGCCTGGGAAGCTAAAACACTATATATCATCTATCAATCTACCCATCCATCACCTCTACATATTATAACCTATAAATATAACTTCTACATTTTATGGCTGAAAAATCTTATCTCAGAGATTTGAAGTTACTTTCCCAAATCTCAGATCATTGTAGCAGAACCATCACTTGATCCAGAGCTACTGACAACCAGACTCAGGTGTGTTTCTCTCTTTACTCTCATTGCTCTCTTATCACTTCTTTGCTCTGTGTACTTGGATAAAATACTTAATTTCAAAAATATAAACTATAAAGTACACAATTATATATATGAAATTCATAAAATATAAAATGATTGAAGACTTAAAGATTATATACAAAATACATATACTCTAAGTGACACATTAGCACTCAAAATAGGAAGATATTAATAATATTATCATTATTTTTAGAATTCTACTTATTTAGTTTCTGTCAAGAATGATGTTATTCAAACAGGAAATAATTTAAGAATAACAGTCAGGATTTTAAAAAATCCAGTAAAGTCCAATTTGTAGTCTTAATCACAGAGAACTGATATATATGCTATATAAGTGCAATTTCTGATTAATAAATAAATGTGTTTTTGAAATGTCATTTCCTCTGGTTTTAAAATAAATACCTCTACAAATATTTAAAAGCCTGAAGTTTTAAATTTCAATTTGGAATTAAAAATTGAATGGCCATTTATGTGATATGTATTTTCTTGTCTTTAAATATATTTGTGAAAGTCAAATTATAAAATGCATAACTTTCCTGGATTTATGATATAGTTTTTAAAGTAATATTCATAAAACCAAATTCTGCTAATTCAAAATGAATTTTTAACCACCTTCTAATTCTTGTATAATCACATCAATTATTTTGTAGACAAAATTTATGATAGTTATCAGAATTTCAATACCTCATGGCTAAGTAAGCAGTTAAGAAAATGAATGTTTATAGCAGCCTTAATATTTCTTGCTCTATATTAAAGAATATTAAAATAAAATAACCTGCTGTAGATAACTACCTCTGATTCAGGCAACAATTATCTATATTTCTAGTTTTGGATTTAGAATACAGTATATTAAGAAAACATCTGCATATTATGGTTAGTTGAAAATGCAATTTATTTGCCATTTAATATTGTGGTATAATTATACTCTTGAACTGTCTAAGCTTCCATTTTCAACAAATCCAGTTGGTGTATAAACTATGAAAAATGACAAATGACTCCTTTTGTTCTTATAAAATACTGATCAGTATTCCCTTCCATTGTTGAACTGTTCACCTTTTTAGTAATAGACAATTATTTTCTATATTGCCTTTTAAAAGATGAAAAACAAAATCTGCCTATTTATCTTAGTTTTGTGACTTCCATCCTTTGTGTACTTAATAATTGTATAAATACTTCATGATGCTAACCTAAGGGTTGTGATATAAGACAACTTAAAGTATCAGTTTTATATTCATAAATCCAGAAAATTATCAGTATCTTCCAATATATTCTTTTGCCAATTATTATGTTAGAAATCAAGAAGGCAAAATTTCATTTAGCAATCACTAGAGACAGATTGATTTCAAAACTGAATCTTGGTCTTGAAAGATGGATTGTCTTCTATTGACTGCTCTTTTGAAATATCATAATAGTGTCATTTGATCTTGGCTTACTTTTAGGTTAAAGCACCACCGTGAGTTCTTGTGCACAGTTAATTAAATTGGTATGTCTCATTGAACCCTGGAAAATATGGTGCCCAATGTTCCAACTGCTGTAAGAATTCCAACTCCATGTTCCTAAAATAAAGCACCTTAGGTCTTAAGTGTCTCCTGATGTCATGTGCTATATTCATCTTAGTCCTTCAACATCAGTGCAACTGCATGAATTTTAAGTGTAAGCCATACTCAGGTTTATATATTTTATTTTCCACAAATGTTTCATTCTCTCAAAACTAACTATATCCTCTGGACATCTCAAGTGTAAATACCACCATTAGACCTCTACTCGGTGTGTTCCTAAAACATAGACCTAAAATTTTGCATCATTATGACTCACTTGTAGAAAAGAATGGCTATACCCAAAGTCCCATTTCCAGTTGAAATCAAGCCTATTCTCCAAGGCTCATTCAGGCTTTAGAGGATGCAGGAATAAAACCTAAATTTATAGCAGTGGGAAAACAGAACTAGATATTGAAGTTTTAATTATATTGTCATTATTAGACTATTAAGGATGGTAATGAGAACATTTATAAAGGTATTTTATCATCTGTAAACTACTCTTCTGGTTTTACTGGAAGATGATGAGAGATAGTGAAATGACCAGGAAAAATTACAGACCTTGGCTTCCAATGGGTACAGGTTTAAATCTAACCTTCCTTTATCATCACTCATGTTATGTCTTCTTGGATTGGCTGTCTAAACTCTTGTATAATGTGATCTTGAATTCTAACTCAAAGTACTAACTTGTTTTAAATATAAGGCACATTGAAAGCAACCTAGAACTCACCATTACACAAGATTATATCTCCATATATTATCAGTTGATCATATAAATAGTAGTTTGACAAAATGTATACCTTTTCAGCTGTCCATTTGTTTCCAGAAGGGATAAGGCTGTTGCTTAAGGTCAGTTGCCCCTCTGGGCAGCAGGGAAAAGGTCTGGAGAGAAGTAGTAAGGTGAGGACCTGCTTTGCCTTCACCTTGATCAAATCACCATTTCGCCCAGGCACAGGGTCCCACAAAACGTATTTTATATCATTGTGGTCCTTCCAGATATGATGAAGACTGACATCTGTCATAAGGCTGTCATTTAAAAGTGACAAAACACATGGAAAAATGGTGACATATTGAACCACATGGGTCTTTAGGAATAAACCAGAGGAACATTTGCTTATAAAATAGGAAAAAAAAATTAGTCTTGGAAAAGAAATTTCCTTACAGGTTTTGATCTTCTAAAATCTGAAGTGAGAGCATTTATTTCTTGCCTATGTTCATGGCCTTCTAGTCTAAGACTTACAAGTACATTAATCAGTGGGTAAGAATAGTGTGAGAGTCCAGCCATCAAAACAAAGGACCCAAATGAGAAATTGGAAGAAAATACAAGAACCTGTGGAATGTATGAAGGTATATCGTGGCTATCTGAGAATCTTTAGTTTATAAATGAATGTTATTTCAAGTATCACCCCACTCAGTAACGAAATGAAATAAATCCTCATTTGAAACTATAACATTGTACAAAGGAATATGTGGCTTCTGCAAAGAAAAAGCGGTAGAGGAAATAATAATCTTTCTGTTTCTAAATGCTGCTTCTTGGATCTGCACAGAATGGCACCATGTAAAGCTAGTTTGCTTACAATCGCTCTCACATTCTCACTGAGTTGGATCTCTGTTCCTAAGCACATGCACCTTTCTCACACATTTAGTGCAAATTGTGAGTATGAAATCTAAATATACATCACATGACAGGACATAACCTTTGAGGTCTCAATGTGAGTGAACATTGGATTGAGCTCAGTAGCATCTATATGACAATGTAGAACCATTGTCTCAATTGATGTGAATGTCTGACCACTGGTGTTTCCATTCAAAGAAGACTTTTCCACCAGTTTTCTTCCTTTTGCCCTTCTTATCTTATACAGCCTCCATGTTTTACCACAGTGTATCTTAAGAAAGACTCTGGAATAGAAGCTAGTTTGTAAAATAGAAACAATAAAAACAATATTAATCCAAACTTTCTCAAGAAATAAGTGGTAAGTGAGATAGCCGAGATTCATACCCTGGGCTTTCTGACAGTCTTTTTTTTTCCTTCCCTCTAGCCATGTTATCCCTCCATCTGAAAGTATTTTTAGACATTTAAATGTGGATTTCCATGATGGTTTTCTCAGTAATGGAGGTTATGTGCATATCAGACCTTCTGGGATGAAAATTAGCCATGGAAAAAATTAGGTGTTGCATTTAAAAAGAACATCGAGTCACTAAGGTTCTTGCTCATTTTTGCCTTATTGTTGAGCATGTCTAGCTTTGTGCCTTGTACTATGGTCCCTTCACGTACTTCAATTAAAAATTCTTGTATGCTCAGCTAGTAAACTAAATTAAAATTTTCTGGTGGAAATTCTGCCATGATAAACAGAATAGGGCATGCCATGATGTTTTGATGGAAATGAAGTATTTATAAAAGAGTTTTTGAAATCTTTTGGAGAAAAAAATAATATGGCATCAAATTTAATGGAATTTAAGTCAGTTTAATTCAAAACATTTACTGAGTGCTACAATGATTCAAGACCAGTTTGAGGTGCATTAGCTACAACACTGAATACTAAACCCTACTTTTCTCAGGTAAAAATACTTGTAGTTTGAGACATAAGGGCTGAAATTGTTTTAATAAACTGCCTCTACAGCATTTTAGCATAATTTTAGGCTTTTTTTTCCCAGTGATATGTAGGCTAGGTTTGAATCAAATATACAAACATAAACATGCAAAAACCTTTTACCATAACTGTGATTTCTAATTTCCTCCTTTCTGTTTGAAATAAAAGCCTATTTCTTGGGAAGAAGTGGTCAAGCAAGACTTAAAGTCTAGCCCTCATGCTCCCTTCCAGAACCTTTCACCTTACTGATATGATACTTAATAAGGCTGTGGTCCCAATAGCCTTTGGTTTCTTTGATACCAACATAAGCGAATGTTTCAGGATATGTTCTTTTTCTAAATAGAAAGTTAGTTGAAAGAACACAGAATTCTGTGTTAGATGTTTTGTATGGTTCCCCCAGGGTCTTTTGCTCATTACCTCCAGGCACCTTGGTAAATTACTTAAGCTATGCACAGACTTTATTCTCCCTTAATAAAGGGGAGCTAATGAAACCTATCTTCAAGATTTACTGATAAAATGGACTAGGCATACTTAGTGCGGGCACATTACAGGACTGAATGAATGCCTAATCTTACAAAAATGCCATAAGAGAGGTTCTCGATAAAATACTTATGGGATTTGAGAAGCAAGATAATTAAATGCACACAAGAATATGAGGAGAGACAGAGTTGTTTCACTTCTCTTGGGTGAAAAAATGACAAGTGGAAACATAGCTTTGGAAGGTTTTATTCCCTTGATAGTAAGAATATATAGTCACTAGTGCTTCAAAGAAGAGAAGTTATGTTATAATTCTAAATAAAAATGGGCTGTATTTCCAGAAGAGAAAAGGTAAACTTGTTATTTTATTTTGTCTCATTTCTGAAATAGAAACCCCTGACAATTTTTATAAAATAGGTCTAGATATTTTATTTATGATATCTTTTCCGAGATTTGTCTACTATGACATATACTGTTACATTTCTTTGACTAAGCTTTCAAAAATTGAAGTAAGAAATTAATAAATAGTGAGATGTGGTAAAAGAAATTATGTGAGGGAGGCTCAAATGAAGGATTTCTTGATCTCCAATGTTGTTTTAATGATTAATTGGCCTATCCTAATACTATTAAGTGTTAGGTTGTATCCATTAAATGTTCACACTTTATGTAACCACAAAATCAAGCTGGATCAACACATTGAAACTATGCATAATTCAGTTTAAAAATTATATCTTAAATGATTCAAATTAATACCCTACTTTGTTTTTTCATGGTAATCAAAATTTCCTAAAAGCACTTATTTGTTTGGTTTTGAATTTATATTTAGTTATGCAAAATTTTCTTGAGTGCAGAAACAAAACCTAGGCAATTGGATCACCTAGTGTTGGTGGAAAGCTTTGGGTTCTGGGCTTCTAGGTTCTTGGCTTATGTTGCATAAAAGATTTTAAGGACATGCCACAGGGTAGGTGTAACCGTTGGGGAATTTGATGTAATTATGAATTCCAAAAATATAATTGGATCATGCCTGTAATCTAATCTGTTAATCTGGGCATGATTGAATTATGATTAGGGCGTTGACTGGGCCATGTCAGTCAGTAGGGCATTGAGCCCCACGCCCTGGTGGGTGGGGAATTGAATATAAAAGGCAAGGCAAAGAACAGAGTTGAAGCAGTCTTTTGAGAAGCAGTCTTTTGAGAGAAGCAGTCTTTTGAGAAGCAGTTTTGATGTTGGAAAGAAGGCCCCAGGAGAAGAGAAGCAAGCCATTTGCCTGGTCGTCTACAGCTGACCTTGTGGAGGAAACAGGAGCTAAGCCCGGAGAGAAACGCAGCCCCGGGAAGAGAGGAACTCAAGAAGCCTGAACCCTGGGCAAATGTCGGCAGCTGTCTTGCTCCAACACGTGACAATGGACTTTGGTGAGGGAAGAAACTTATGCTTTATGGCCTGGTAACTGTGGACTTCTACCCCAAATATATAC
>JAQZBX010095679.1:0-11886 GCA_029593785.1 Cabassous unicinctus
ACATCAAATGGAACAAATGTAACATCCACATGTAAAATGTTATTAATAGGGGAAAAGGTAAAAGTTGGAGGATGTTGGGTGTATGGGAAACCCTATATTCTGTACATGACATTTCATAACCTAAAATTTCTTTGAAGACAAAATGAAAAAGTAAGGTACTGGAGGAGTAAATGGTAGAAAAAGTCACTGATACATACAAGACAAAAGATCTTACAGTTATGAAAGACATAATGTCAATTTTTAAAAAATACTTTTTCATTATTTTTTATTATTTGAAATCTTTATCTTTTTATTTTATTTATTTTAAAAACTATCATTAATATTTCATTTTCTTATTAATTGTATTTGGCTATTTTGTTGGCTTCATTTTTGAAGAAGTTTTGGCTCACGGAAGGGTTACAACTATGGTAGGGGATGATCATTTTTGTGTGGTGTCCATGATGGGGGATACATGGGAGCAGGTTAATCTTAGTATACATATAAGGCATATAAATGTGTTCAATTGTTCATGGGGCATTGTCATGGTGGGTGGAGATTCACAAAATAACCAAAAGAATATCAAATTGACATCCTGGGGCGCTCTTCTACATTCTCTAATGGAAGAGCAAGAATCCCCTTAGTATAGGGGCAATGACTAGTGAAGGAGGATGGTCCATTGATGGGCCCTTAATATTGATGATTGTACTTATGAACCTTTACTTTTGAAATTCAAACTTAGTCTAGTATTATAGGGTGCCAAAGAGTTACCTCCTGAGATCGCCCTTGTTTCTCAAATGTGGCCTTTCTCTGAGCCAAACTCACCATATAAATGCATTACCTACCCCCCAGCATGGGACATGACTCATGGGGATGATCCTCCCTGGCACTGAAGGATTACTACCAAGCACCAACTAGCAATGAAACTGGAAAAAACCTTGACCAAAAAGGAGGAAAGGTAAAGACAAATGAGTTTACATTGCTAAAAGAATTCAAAGTGAGTCAGGAGGTCACTCCAGAGTTTATGCTTACACATGTTTCAGCAGGATCTCATTGACTGCCAAAGTAAATACTACCTAAAAGAGTGGGGCTTGTAGGGCTCTGGAAATATCCAGACAATATAGTCAGGGCAGATAGCTCAGGTGTTTGGCACCCTGCCAGTGGGCCCTACTTTGGAATTTATGCTTCAAAAGTGTTATAGAGTTGGACTCAGTTGTGGTTTCCCTACACATGGCTCTTCTGTCCTTTCTATTTGAACCTATAGTTAGTACTTGATGGGTGTATGTTCAAGAGACTTAAATCTTTGGAATGTTCATGTGCCAATTGGACCCTGAATCTCAAGAGAGCTTCAATACCATTCTTCAATTCATTATACTCACCCAGGACAACTAACAAGGAGATGATGATGGACAACGACCAGCCCAAGGAACAGAAAGAGTCTGCAAGTGCAAGCAAGTCAGTCCCATCCATCTGCCCATGGGATATAAGACCCCTCTCAATTAATGGTGGAATGGGCATCAACATCCCAGAATCCTCAGGATTGGGGAATGAACAATGGACTTGAGTAGACTTAATGTTATTCTACTATAGACTCATTGTTTGTCTAGAAATTGAAGAACTTTTATCATTGACGTGGAAGCAGTGGCCAGTGGATGTTCTGAGGGGAGGGAGAGGGAAAAATACGTGCAATATGGGGGAATTCTTGGGACTGGCAATTGTCTTGAATTACATTGCAATGATAGTTACAGGCCATTATATATCTTGTCATAACTTACAAAATTGTGTGAGGGAGAGTTTAAACTACCATGTAAACTATAATCCAAGACTAATGGCAGTTCTCCAAAATGTGTTCCCCAGTTGTAATAAATGAACCATACTAATGAAAGATGTTGTTAATGTGGGAAAATGTGGGAGAGGTAGGGAGCAGGGCATGGGAATCTCCTATATATTTTATGTAACATTTATGTAATCTTAATATTATTTAAAAAATAAAAAAGGAAAAAGAAAAAGAAATTATAGAGGATTCTAATATAACCCACCCCTCCCTCCACATTTAACATTTATTAGTGTGATACTTTTGTTACAATTAATGAACTCATATTGAAGCATTGCTACTAATCACGGTCTATAGTTTTCATTATGGTTTACACTTTGTACCACACAATTTTATAGGTTTTGACAAAAACATATAATGGCCTGTATCTTGCATTTCAGACGACAGTGGAACTTGGAGCTTTTATAAAAAATTTTTCCTAAGTCCAAAAAAACCCAGAATCAGTTTGTGGAGGAATTTAGAATTTTATTGGGAACCTGTGCTATTGGTTTACAGGATTTATAGCTATTGGTTCATATGTTAGATGGTCCAGGAGAGGTTAAATATTGGATAGATGTTACAATCCAACCCTGAAGGGTATGAGTTGGTGCAGCCATAAGACCGAAGAACACAATTGGCATTTAGTCAGGCATAAGCTTTATTGGGGATTATGGACAGGGGAGAATCTCTGATGGCAGCAGTTCAGAGAAAGGAGGTAGTGCTCCACCAAGAGATAGAGAAATGAGGATTGTTAGAAAGGGTTTCAGAACCAGGACATTACATAAAGTATGAGAATAGAGTTTCTGCTATGGTCACATGAAGCATACATATGGGGTTTGGTGATATTTTCACTATGCTTGTAGGAAGCAGGTTTACCAAGGACATTTACTGCTTTAGGAAGATTATAGTTTATGATACCATATATGCTTTCTCTCCCCTCTGGGATGGTTGTTAACCTTTAACTTATGTCTAAGTCATGCACACAGCTATGTGCTGAGGACTTGGAGTAATCCATGGGTCCCCACAATCCACCTCCACATAGCACCCTATTTTGACCATAGGACAAGAATTGCATTCACATACCACAGCAACAGCATAAAAGACAACAGCTGTTAGGTGTCTTTCAGTGATAATTGCAGTTACACCTGGCACAAAAGCTGCCCATGGATAGAACCACCAGGGGCCCTGCTTTAATTTATATTTAGCCTTGATAGTAAAATTACACAACTCAGGGGGTAACCACCCCACATCAAGGATTCCCTCTTGCCATTGCTGCTTTTAAGATCTCCTCTGGAATCCGAGTTGCCTATAATATGCAAACTCATACTTGGAAACACTTTTATTAGTAAGCAGCAACCAGTTAGGAATACTTGAGCAGTATAAACGAAGTTAAGTACTAATTTAGCAGTTTAGTCAGACAGACATTTAACACTTAAGTATTCTGAAGTACTCTTCAGGAGTACACTTAGACTCGAAGTTAAGGAGTAACCTGTTGATTCAAATTAGAAAATTCTTTTTAACATCTGGATAAGAATTCTGATAAAAATAAAATGGGAATAAAGCCTAAAACATTGTCAAAATAACATCCTGTTAAATGCTTCCCTTTTCCTTATTTAAGTTCAGCTTCTCTGCTTCCTTTTGTAGTACAGCCAGCGTAACTGCTGGACTTTTTAGGGCATCCCCATATTTTCTCAGCAGTTCCTGCTTGTGCAGGAGGGCAGCTAGCCCTACCCACATTGACATTATAGGCCAACCCAAGATTTCTACCTCAGATTCTCCTTTCCTTGTACTAATGTCCTCTACAGCTGGTGGTCCTTCAGTCTTCTGGCTCATGGCTCACCAATTGTCACAACCCAACTCCTTAAGGGTAGGAGTTGGTACAGCCACAAGACCAAAGAACCCATTTGGCATTTAGTCAGGCATATTCTTTATTGGGAATTATGGACAGGAGAGAATCCCTGATGGCAGTGGTTCAGAAAATGAAGATAGTGTTCTATGAAGAGACAGGGAATTGAGTGATATAAGGGGTTTCAAAACAAGGACATTCCATAGGATATGCGAACAGAGTTTCCGCTAGGGTCACATGAAACATACATATGGGGTCTGGTCATGTTTCACTATGCTTCTAGGAAGGATGTTTACCAAGGACATTTATTGCTTTGGGAAGATTAGAGTTTATGATACCATCTATGCATTCTCTCTCCTCTGGGATGGTTGTTAACCTTATGTCTAGGTCATGCAGGCAGCTATGTGTTAAGTACTTGGGGGGCCCTGGGTCACCACAATGGGTAAGGCTGGCTGGGAAAGTCTAGCGACAAGGCATATCTCATCATGCTAGATTAGATAACATAGTGCTAGAAAATAAACTGGTCCTTATTATGAGCCATCCCTGATTAAAACTGATTGGACCACTATCCAAACTTGTAAATAGGAAAAGGATGAAATTATCTTGGATAACCAGGACAGGTTAGAAAATACTTTCTGGTAATATTATGAAATCAAGGAAAATATAATTATAACCCCCACTATATCATTACATGTTGATAATGTAATTAAACCAGAGATTGGGGATCTAATAAGGAAGCAAAATATTGAGTGGGAAATTTCTCCCCTTTCTGAACTTCAACATGTGGAGAACACTTTGAAAGGGTGCTAAAACAAAAATGAGATTCTACTAAATATAACCTCATGGACTTGCAAATCAAGCAAATCTATGTCCCCTGCCTTATCTCAACGGTAATTGTAATAAAGGCACTTATAGGTATTGCCAACAAAGAACTCATTGGAAAAAATAAGGCCAGGCCCTTGAGAAGAAAAGGAAATGGTGTTAATTAGATTTCCCAGCACATCAACCCTGAAGGAGCTCTGAGGAGAATGTGGCTTCTTCCCCTCAATTCCACTAGATATAAAAGGGGAAAGCGAATTGCAGTTAATGGGGTTAAACAGATTTTATTAATTGTTACAAGGGCCACACTATCAACTATGAATCCTATGATATTTCCAAGACTTCTTCCTCAGAGTGTAGGAGGAATTTCAAACAATCCATAGATTAGCCCTTTGTCTCAACCACTGAATGCAACTGTAGGACCCTTACAAGATACCTATCCAATTCTTCTCTGTGAGATCACAGCAATTAACCTTTTAGGTAAAGATTTATATGGATTGAACTATTTACTACTTTATCTGTTATCTAGCTGGATTTTGTCAGTTCCTAATGGATGGCAATTAAGGAATTTATTACCCAGTTTATAACTTGCAACCAGATGCTTACACCAGCCAGACTCTGGGACCCGTGCTTACACACTTCCAATTAAATCAATCTGTCAATTCCCTGACATCCAAACATCCCTATCCCCAACTTACTTTGCCTGAAAATAATATAAATCCTATCCTTCTTTGTTTGAGGAGACAGAGTTGAGATTTTCCTCCATTGGCTTCTGCTGTCTTAATAAATTCTTTCCCTTTTATGATCAAACATTGGTCTGGACTCCAATTCTCTGTTCTGGGCATAAGAACCCAGAGAACTAGCCCATGTAATACTCCCATACTCTTGGATCAGAAATCATGTGTATGTGGTTATCAGTTTGTAAAAAATTTAATGGCTATAAACAAAATAGTAATACCAAGATTTCTGGTAGTTCTTATTCCAAATAACATCTTGTCTTTTGTCCCCTTAGATTCCACTTACTTTACTATAATAGATACATGCTCAGCATTCTTTATTGTCCCTCTTGATCCTGAAAGTCAGTACCTATATTCTTTTACCTGGGAAATCAACAATATGTCTGAACTGTCATGCCTCAAGGATTTACTGAAGCTCCCTCTTATTTCTCTCAGTTTTTCAGTCAGGATTTATGAGAATTGAAATTCCTATAGAGGTCTACATTAATCCAATATATGATGATCTTCTAATTTGTTCTGAAACTCAGGAGTATTGTGAGTAAGATTCCCTTTACTTACTAGAGGCATTGGCCAGAAAGGAACATAAAGCATCAAAGCATAATCTGCAATTTTGTGAAAAGTATATTACATAGGTCATGATCTATCTCAGAAGAAAAAAAGATTAAACTCCTGATAGGCTCAGCACCATTCTAAATTCCATTAAGCAAATTACAAAGGGACAGCATATGGGATTCTTAGGGTTAGCTGGCTACTGTCAGCAATTGATAGCTAATTTCTCAGCTGTAGCAGTCCTGCACCATGACCTTATTAAAACTCATGTTCCAATATATGTCCCCTGGATGATGATACAAAAAAATCATTTCTCCAACTGAAGACAAGTTTATGAAAGCTACCTTTTCTGGGACTACAAAATTATTATAAGAATTTCTTCCTATTTGTACATTATATAGATGGACATATTCTGGGAGTC
Source organism: Cabassous unicinctus (assembly GCA_029593785.1). Taxonomy (NCBI): domain Eukaryota; kingdom Metazoa; phylum Chordata; class Mammalia; order Cingulata; family Chlamyphoridae; genus Cabassous; species Cabassous unicinctus. The sequence continues at coordinate 6,162 of JAQZBX010095679.1, forward strand.
CTAATTCAGAAACAGGGAGACAAGAAGGAACCTATTGCTTATTATTGCCTAAAATTTTACTAAAGTGCAAAGTTTTGTCATCTTGTATAGTGCTGTTGCTGCTGCTGGTAAATTGGTTGAGACTTCAGCTAGCATGTGTCTGGGCTTTCCTCTACATCTGTTGAACCTACATACAGTACAAACTCTCTTTCCAAATGCAAATACCCAACATTTTTCAACTAGTAGACTCCCAACATTTTAATTACTTTTACTGGGCCCTCCCATTGTATAATAGATATAATATCTATAGATATATTTATCTATTGATATAATTGCATCAATTGTTTATTATTATTATTGGAATAATGGAAATGTTCTAGAAAATGATTCAAGTGATGAATGCACAGCTATGTGATTATACTGAACACCATTGATTGTACACTTTCGTTGGATTTATGTTTTATTAATAAGCCCACTAGTTGGTCAAGCCATTTACTGGCACAGGCATTAGCAGACTTGCATGAGATGGGAAAAAAAATACCATTTTCATTTGTAAAAATTCGTTTGTAAAAAAATGCACTGAAGTGTTGGGCTACCATTTCTAAAGATGTAATACTATTAGAAATAAGCATGATATCATGAATGTAGTAAAACACAGCCACATTTGATGACTTTTCCCATCTTGGTAGGCCAGCTGTCACTATTCCATGACAGATGGTGGGGTTATCATTGTGGCCAAACCTGGAAAGACAACTACCATCCTTCCCATATAATTATAAATTGATTTTGGTTATCTTCAATTAGTGTGACACTGAGAAAGGTGTTAGCTAAGTCTAATACATATTTAATTGTTGATAATCTACTGTCATTCTCCAACTGTTATCAGGTTGTTATTTAACTAGCCATGAAGAACTATTAAATGGGCTCAATTTAATGATGATGATGCCCAATCTGGCCTGTTATTGTAGCATTTCACTGATTTCAGCATGCCCTCCTGGAAGGCAATATTATTTGATATGAGTGATACTCCTAGGTGGAAGTAGGTTCACTGCTGACCAAAAGCAGCACCCCATATAATTGTTTTCACCATGCAAGTTTGAAGGCAAAATTCACTGATAGTGATGATAAGGTCCAGTATCACATCCACCCATCCACCCTTTTATATATTTGTAAAGGGAGAAATACATATGCTATACTTTTGGGGGTGAAATACCTGGCTTTCAATATTAGGGTAGTTTGCACTACTTGTGTGACTTTTTCCCCATACCCATTTATCACCTTTAGGAGTCCATTAAATCACTGGTGACTCCCATAGAGATGTGTAAACTCTGCTCCAGTATTAATAAAGGCTACAATGTTCAAACAGTTCTTTTCATATCAATGTATCACTAGCTCTCTATAAGCCCTCCAGTCATCTGCTGTCACTCATATTTGCAGGCAACCATGTCCCCACCCCTAGTATTCAGAGGTACTGATTATCCACCCCCTTATACCAGACTTATGTTCCTTGGGAGAAGCTGTAGGAATGACAAGAAGTGGCACAGATCTAGACATAGGCAGAGAATGTTATTTTTCTCCTTATGCAGCTTTAGCCAGAGTGCTACTATTATAGCATTTTGTTGTTTATCTATCTTTTCTACTGGATGCCTGCAGCTATTAGATCAGCCCATAATTGTTATGGGTTATACATACAGTCTCCCTCTGCCCCTTTTCTTTTGAAGTCTCTTTGGTTACTTTCCTTACCCCTTTTAGTGGTATTTTTCCATCTCATGCAAGTCTGCTACTGCCTGTGCCAAGCAGTAAATGGCTTGACCAACTAGTGGGCTTTAAATGGGTAATAATGTCCAATACCAGATTGATGTGAGGTTTGGAGAATTTTGTCCTTTATGCCAGTCATGAACAGCTCATCATCAGGTGCATGATATTGTTCAGGGTATCCTGCATGCTTCATTCTTAGTTAACTCTATCCTTTAGACTACCATTTGCCTAATTTGGACAGCATGTGCCCCTCATTAGATAAAGACAATTTTGCAGCTAAAATACACTATGCCTGATAAAGATGCCAATAAACAGAGGGATTTATAGTTATTCTAGCCATTTTGCCATTTCCACTCATGAAAGCATAATACCATATCCCCCAATACCCCATAATCTTAATAACCTAGCAGTAATGTTCTATCTTAACTTTAAAAAAAAATTCCTGTTAATTCTACCAATTCTATGGGGATAAATGCCCTCATTACTGATTGATTCTGAGCAGAGATCTTTTCCCAAGGGTCGTCATGAGCCATTATTGCATTCATTTTTACAATTATTAACAGCCTTTCATCTTCCATTTCAACATCCCTCTTCCATTCTCCCTCTTTCACACCCTCCAAGGGATCCCACAAATTTGGATTACAGTCTTCTGGCTTGATAACCACTCAGACCTGGCATGGTGGCATCCTTCTTCCAAGCATTTTTGCAACTTTACATGCCATTACTTCTAATTGACACTTTTTGGCTTATAACATTTTTGCTAATACCTCAGCATTTGGGAACATGGTAACCTCATATCCTTTGCTTAGGAGCTAAAGCCTCTTCCAATCTGTGTCCTTCAGCTTCTGCTTTTAACCTAACTTTTCTTAGCATATCTAGCTAACCACAACAATAGTCATGCAGTGGTAGAGATAACCTCTTTTCTTTGTTATTCTCAGTTGTTCTCAAGTTTTCCCTGCAGGACAGATAAGAATCCAACTGGCACTTTCTGGACATCCCTGTACTCACACACAGGGCTGGCTCTCAGAGTGCACATCTATATAGAAAGTAGATAAACCTTTGATGTAGTGCATGACTTTGGCATGCTCTGGAAACAAAGGGGATTCATAACATCTGTAGGAACTCCCATATAAATGCCTTCCTAGCAATAGCTGCGCTGAGGCTATAAAATTCTAATAGAAGAGGCAATTATAAAAATAGAAGCCAATTCGAGAATAAACACTGAGGAATATAAAGGAAATTCTTAGGCTGATCTTTTTGTCAAAAGGATAGCACAATCAACATGAATGTTAGGTCATAAGGCTTTACAATTTTAAAACCTGTAGGAAAGATTGAGGGTTCCTGAGTACAATTCAACAATCAGCTTCTGAATTTGAAAAGTGAAATTGGATCATAATTGGATGTGCCTTCATTCTGATGGGCTCTATTGGTACCAGGATGTCCTCATGATAGAAACTGAGGCTCTAAAATTGCCCATGGCCAAGATTTAAATAAATACAAACATCATTGTCTAGAATCCCTCATTTCTTAAGTACATTTTTATTATATATATATTTAAAAGATACTTAGATTACTTAAGTATCTAAGTAAATGTTACAAAAAATATGGGGGTTCCCATGTGACTCGCTCCCTATACCTCTCTCATTTTCCCACATTTACAACATCCTTTATTAGCGTGGTTCATTTGTTACACTTGATGTGTCTATAATAGAACACAAGTAAACCTACTTTATTTCCTAGTTCATTCCCCAATCCTGAGGATTCTGGGATGGTGATGCCCACTCTACCTCAAATTGAGAGGAGGCTTTGATCTCATGGGGCAGATGAATGGGATTAACTTGCATGCAGTTGTAGACTCTCTCGGTTCCTTGGGATAGTCATTGTCCACCATTATCTCCTTATTAGTTGTCCTGGGTGAGTCCAGTAAACTGGAGAGTAGGTGTTGCAACTCTGTTGAGAATCAGGGTCCAGCTGGGACATGGACAGCCCCAAAATTTTAGTCTCTTAAACATATACCTATCAACCCTTATACTAATTATAGGTTCAAATAGAAGGGCCAGAAGAGCCATGGCTAGGGAAACCACATCTAAGTCCATATCTATCACACAGGAGAGCATAAATTCCAAAGTAGGGCCTCTGGCAAGCCATCAAACTCCTGAGCTATCTGCCCTGACTATAGTGTCTGGATGTCTCCAGAGCCTTCACGAGTGCCACTACTTGAGGTAGTATTTAATCCCTTGTTTTGAGTCTAAAACTTCATTGGTGGGGCATATTTTAAATGTTTAGCAAGACAAGTGCATGTATCATGCTCCACTAGTATAATCCACAAATCTGGTAGAACTTAATTAAAGGTAGGATGAAATTAAATACCTTGATGGACAGGACCCTTTGAACCTCTTCAAATGGACTTTATACAACTACCCACTTCTATACGATGTGTCCTTGTTATCACAGATCTATTCGCTGGATAGTTAGAAGCTTTTACTTGTTGTAAGACTACTGCCTTCATAGTATCTAAAAAGTGATTAGACTTTGTTTCCCCCATCTGTGAAATTCCTGCTATTCTCTCAATGATAGAGATACCCGTTTCACTGGAACTGGAATCCAGGAACTTTTCAAGGTTTTACTCATCAACCAAGAGTTTCACTGTCACTAACACCCTCAATCATCAAGATAGGTAGAAAGAACATATGGTAACTTGAAACATACATTAGCTAAATTATCTGACTCTACTTTGGCCTATGATTCTCTTCTTAGCTTTGATGGCCGTTAGATCTAATACCTTAGGAAAACATTGGTTTTCCCCTTTAAAATCATAATGGGAAAACCCATGAGGCTAATTGATTCTCCTATTATACCAGATCTCAATATATTATTTTATGAAATTGCTAATAATTATAAGGGACTAATCACATATGCACAGTTCCATCATTCACAGATCCAAGCTGCCTTCCCTGAGGGTTCTCTAAAGCTGATTCTACATGACCTTCAACTCAGAAATGTGGTATACTGAGAGGGACATGAACAAAAGACTGCTTTAGATCCTAGATAGTTAGGAACATATCAAGTCTTATTGACCAACACAACAGCAGAAAAACTAGAGGGAATTGTCCCCTGGGTCCACATGTTAAAAGTAAAATGTGCTCCAAGCTCTTAGGACATAACTCAGATTTTCCTCAAGTTAAAATTGACATGTGGAATCCACAAGCAGTCAGCATCTGATGTAGACAGGTTCTGCACAAGATCATTGTAACCAGTAGATAATGCCAAAGATCCCCACCTGGATTTACTTATTATCTGTCACTTCTTTTTACTGTCTGTCTAAACATTCTTTTTTCAATTATGTTGTGCGTCAAAAGTGAGACTAAAGTCTCAAAACAACAACAACAACAAACAAATCAGTAAATGGAAGAAACAACAAAAAAATTACCCTCTAAAGAAAGAAAGTCACTCTCACACAGTCCAAATGCCCAGCCCAAACAACCACCTGGACAACATTTAAGGCTAAATTCTGCCACTTTACCCATACTTCTTACCACTTGAATCACTCTCCACATTTATACACATATGGGAGGTTGGGATCAATTATTGGGGCAGGAGGGAGTCTGGAATTGTCTTTACCTCCAAATTTAAGCCATTTAAATTCACACAAATCAAGGAAAAAAGCATAACAGATCATCCTTTTATATTTGATCTAGATTTATGAGAAGGAGTTTAATGCAAATATGTTGTAAGGAAATCTGTCTAGGTGAATCCATATGACTGATGACTTTCCTTAAGACAAATTAATACCTTGCTATTGTATCTGTTCTTTAAAATCCAGGACAATTTAAAGTTTTATACAAGAAAAACCTGAAGCTCAAGTGCAATAAAAATATTGTCCTGATGTAAAAACAAACCAAATCACAGATTTGAAGTTTGGCTTTCATTAACTGTAATTGATATCAAGTTTTGAAACACAATTTATTTTGCAGAGAAAACCCCATTA
>JAQZBX010095680.1:0-11887 GCA_029593785.1 Cabassous unicinctus
CCAAATAAGTGAACAAGAGGGAACACTACCTAACTCATTCTATGAGGCCAACACCACCCTAATTCCAGATAATGATACTACAAGAAAGAAAATTATAGACCAATTTCTTATAAATATAGATGCAAAAATTCTCAACAAAATACTTGCACATCTTATCCAACAGCACATTAAAAGAATTATACACCATGATCAAGTGGGTTTTATCCCAGGTACACAAGGGTGGTTCAACATAAGAAAATCAATTAACGTAATAAACCACATTTTAAAAATGAAGGGGAAAAAATAAATGATCATCTCAAGTAATGCATAAAAGGAATCTGACAAAATCCAGCATCCTTTCTTGATTAAAAAAAACAACACATAAACACTTAGAAAAATAGGAATAGAAGAAAATTTCTTCAACATGATGAAGGGCATATAAGAAAAACCCACAGCTAACACCATACTCAATGGTGAAAGACTACAAGTTTTCTCTCTAATATCTAAAACAAGACAAATATGCCCACTGTCACCACTGCTATTCAACATTGTACTAGAAGTTCTAGCCAGAGGAATTAGGGAAGAAAAAAGAAATAAAAGGCATCCAAATTGGAAAGGAAAAAGTAAAACTTTCACTATTTGCAGATGACATGATCCTATGTATAGAAAGTCCTGAAAAATCTACAAAACTCCTAAAGCTAATAAACAAATTCAGCAAAGTGGTGGGGTATATGATCAACATACAAAAATCAGTAGTGTTTCTATACACTGGAAATGAGCAAGTTGAAGAAATCAAGAAAAAAAATTCAATTTTCAATAACAACTAAAAGAATCAAATATCTAGGAATAAACTAAACCAAGGCTATAAATGACTTATATACAGAAAACTACAAAACATTGCTAAAAGAAAACAAAGAAGACCTAAATAAATGGAAGGACATTCCATGTTGATGGATTAGAAGACTAAATAACATTAGGATGTCAATTCTACCCAAAATGACTTACAGATTCAATGCAATCCCAACCAAAATTCCAACAGCCTACTTTGAAGAAATAGAAAAGCCAATTGCCAAATTTATTTGGAAGGGTAACAGGTCCCAAATAGCCAAAAAGCATCTTGAAAAAGAATGAAGTCAGAGGACTCACAATTCCTGACTTTAAAACAAATTACAATGGCAAAGAAGGTACTATATCAATGCTAAGGGTCAATAATGGGGGGTATAAGGGGTTATGGGATTTTTCCTTTTGGATTAATGAAAACATTTTGAAGTAGACTGAGCCAAGGACAGCACAACTCTGTGATGAAACTGAGAGCCACTGAGTGCATGCTTTGGATTTATTCTACAAGGCAGGGAACCATATAACACAGTGTATCTCTCATGAACTATAACACATATACAATACAAATATATGATGTTAATAATAGGATGGTTTGTGGGAAAAATACACCAAATATAAGCTATGGACTATAGAGAGCAATAATATCATGATGATGTTCTTTCATTATTTGTAACAAATGTGTCACAACAATGTAAGGTAGTGGTCGTGGGTGATGTATGGGAATCCTGTATAGTATGCATGATTGTTCTGTTAACTCACAACTTCTCAAATTAAAAAAAACATATTACAAAGCTACAGTGGTCAAAAACCACTTGTGCCAATGATATTGGCACAAGAATAGATATATTGACCAAGGGAGTCAAATTGAGGGTTCAGAAATAGACCCTCAGATCTATGGTCAATTGAATTTTTACAAGATTGCCAAGTCCACTCATTTGGGAAAGAAGTCTCTTCAACAAATAGTGATGGGAGAATTGGATATCCATATGAAAAAGAATAAAAGAGAACCCCTATTTCATACCACATACAAAAATTAACTCAAATTGGATCAAAGTTCTAAAAATAAGAACCAGAACTATAAAACACCTAGAAGAAAATGTAGGGAAGCATCTTCAGGATTTTGTGTTAGGCAATAATTTCTTAGACTTTACACCCAAAGCACAAGCAACAAAAGAAAAAATAGATTATGGAAACTCCTCAAAATTAAAAACTTTTGTGCATCAAAGGACTTTGTCAAGAAAGTGAAAATACAACCTACTCGATGGGAGAAAATATTTGGAAACCGCATATTCAGTAAGGGTTTAATAGCCAGAATATTTAAAGAAATCTTTCAGCTCAACAATAAAAAGGGAAACAACCCAACTGAAAAATGGGTAAAAGACTTGAACAGACATTTCTCCAAAGACGATACACAAGTGGCTAAAAATCACATGAGAAGACGCTCAACTGTACTATGTCTTAGGGAAATGCAAATCAAATGACAATGAGGTATCATTTCACACCCTAAATACATTTAAGTAAATTCACGGAGGTAAACTCTGGAGTACAGGTTAGTAAAAGATAAGATGTGGATTGAGAATGGGAGCCGATGCTTAATGTATATAGTATTTTTAATAAGTTTATTGTAAAAGTGTGGAGATGAATAGAATTGAGGGCAACACAGAGTGAGTATAATTAACACTGCTGATTTATAAATGTGTTTGTGGCTGAAAGGGGTAGTCTGTGGGCATAAATGTCAATTGAAAGGGAGCTAGAGAATAATCTAGGGAATGTATAACAGTGATTTTGGTAGTGGATGAATATTGTAGTAAGTTATATAAATATAAGAATGTTTTTCTTTTACAAAATATTAAGAATGTGGTGATACATGGGAACATTACAACTAATGTAACTTATAGATAATAGTTAACAGTAACGTTGTAATATTTTTGCAGCAATGGCAAAGAAGATATATCAATTCTAAAGGACAAGAATAGGGTGGTATAAGGGGATATGGAATTCTTCCTTTTGGAGTAATGAAAATGTTCTAAAATTGACTAAGGTGATGACAGCACAACTCTGTGATGAAAGTGACAGCCACTGAGGGTACATTGTGAATCCATTGCACAAAGCATGGGATTGTATAACACAGGGAATCCAGTGGTGGAAGATGGACTGTGGGTAACAGAATATGAGAACGTTGTCTCATGAACTATAACATATATATATAATACTAATACAGGGTGTGAATAATCGGATGGATTGCAAGGAAAAATTCACCAAATATAAGATAAGGGCTATAGTTAATAGTACTATTTTGATGATGTTTTTTCATAGTTTATAACAAATGTTTTACAACAAGGCAAGTTGTTGGTGATGGGGTGATATATGGGAGCCCTGTATGGTTATATGCATGTTTTTTTTGTAAATTCACAACTTTTACTATATACTTATAGTTTATGTATGTTCATGTATGAATGATATGCTTCAATAAAATTTTATTTTAAAAAACAGCATGGTACTGGCACAATGACAGACATATAGACCAATGGAATCTAACTGATAGCAAGGGGACAAACATCACTCCATTTGGGAAAGAATAATCTCTTCAACAAATGTTGCTGGGAAAACTAGATGTCTGCATGCAAATAAAAGGAGGAGGATCCCTACCCTCACAGGTTATACAAAAATCAACTCAAAGTGTATCAAAGACCTAAATATAAGAGCCTGAACTATCAAACTCCCAGAAGAAAACATAGGGAAGCATCTTCAAGACCTTATGTCCGGCAATGGTTTCTTAGACTTCATACCCAAAGCACAATCAACAAAAGAAAAAATACATAAATGGGACCTCATCAAAATTTAAAACTTTTGTACCTCCAAGGACTTTACCATGAAAGTGAAAAGACAACCTACACAATGGGAGAAAATATTTGGAAACCACATATCTGATAAAGATTTAATATCCAGAAATACATGAAGAAATCCTTCAACTTAACAAAAAGACAAACAAGGGGAGTAGGTGTAGCTCAGTGGTTGAGCACCTGCTTCCCATGTACAAGTTTCCGGGTTCAATCCCTAAAACCTAATTTTTTAAAAAATCCAATTAAAAATGGGTAAAAGACTTGAATAGACATCTCTCCAAAGAAGATGTACAAATGGCCAAAAAGATGCTCAACGTCATTAGCCATTGGAGAAATGCAAATCAAACCCACAATGAGATATATTTCATACCCATTAGAATGGCTGCTATTTAAAAATGGAAAATTACAATTGTTGGAAAGGATGAGGAGATATAGGAACACTCATTCATTGCTGGTGGCAATGTAAAATGATGCAACCACTGTGGAAGACAGTTTGGTGGTTTCTCAGAAAGTTAAGCACAGAACTACCATATGACCCGGTAATCCCACTACTAGGTTTATATCCAAAAGGATTGAAAACAGAGGCTCAAACAGATATTTGTACACCAATGTTCATAGCATTATTTACAACTGCCAAAAGATGAAAGCAACCCAAGTATCCATCAACCGATGAATGGATAAACAAAATGTGGTATATACATACAATGGCGTATTATTCAGCCATAAAAAGGAATGAAGTTCTGATACATTCGACAACATGGATGAACCTTGAAGACATCGTGTGAGGTGACATAAGCCAGACACAAAAAGACAAATATTGTCTGACCTCACAATATGAACTAATTATAAAAAGCAAACTCATAAAGTCAGAATCTAGAAAATAGGTTACCAGGAGATGGGGTGAAATAGGGAATGGGAAGTTAAGGTTTAAAATGTATAGGGAATGGGAAGTTACGGCTTAAAATGTACAGGGTTCCCATTTGGAATGATGGAAATGGTTGGTGGTGATGGTAGCATAACATAATCAACAGCATTGAAACATATATGTGAATGTGGTTAAAAGTGGATATGCTAGGTTGTATACATGGTAACAGAATAAAAATTTTAAAATCCATGGATCTGCAGTACACAGTGAACCCTAAGTTAACATGGACTATAGTAAATAGTACAATTATAAAAATATGCTTTCATCAATTGTAATGAACGTTCCACACCAATGCAAGATGTGAATAATAGGGCAATATATGGGAACCCTGATTTTATGCATAATTGTTCTGTAAACCCAAAACTTCTCCTAAGAAAGCAAAAGAATAGTAAAGAGGTCCCGTGTGTGCTTCACTCAGTTTCCTCCAATGGTTATATCTGTATAGTACAATATCACATCCAGGAAATTGACACTGGTCCATGTACTTTTTATTATAATGCCTGGGAATCATAAAGGATCACAAACAATATGATTCAAGGATTTTTTTAATGCAATTGGAAATAATTTACATATACAAACTAAAGTATTTTCAAGGTATACATTAATTTGCTCTGACAATTATGGTAATAATACATTCCATTTGGGTATTAATATTTAATAATATAAACAATGTAGCTGAAAGGATTCAAAATTGTAATTAAAAGATGGTAAAGTAGGGCAAAGCTGATTTGATAAACTTTTCATTTATGTGATTGGTTTTTAGGATGATATTGACCAGTGACAAAGACATCTCTGCTCTGGCTAGTTCACAAAAACTATCTGAATCTCACTAATGACCATTAGTTCAATTTCAAACCCAGGAGATTTCTTTTTCCTTCTCCCTTTTGTCCTCATGACAGTATTGTTTACTTTTGACTTCACTGGCTTTCAAGACACTGCACTCCCTTGATTCTCCTTTAATCTGTCTTTTTGTTATCTATAACTTATTATCTTTCATCAAAAATATCAAACCCCTTTCTTGGAGCACAAGTGAGAATCTCAATCCCATTTGGGATACAGCAGTTTTCCCATGTCAAAAATCTATGCCCATTGTCTGGGCAATTTGGTAAAACCGTCCACCCTTCTAAGGTCTACTCTACATTTCTCAGAATCCTCTTCCCCTTTCCCATATAGATCTGGGTTAGAGTTTGCCAGTGAGAGGGACTCATATGAGATTTAGAAAGCATAATCCATTATTCTTTGAAGGTATAGCTAGAAGCATACAGGCAGAATTTAGATTCACAGTGGCTCCTGGGCAAGTACGGAAGTATCACCTGCTTTATGGCTGAGCCAAGACACATGGTGGGAGCTTTCTCAAAGATACTTGAGAATTGCAGCAGTTTCCCAAACAGCTTTTAAGAAGCCTGAGGTCACCAATGTCTCCTTCCCTAGCTTCCAATGTCACTTCCCTGACCTTTCCCAGCTCTTCCAATATCCATGTAAACCCTAATTCCCAGATTAAACCTCCTATTGCCAAGGTATTTTAAAAGTCTCTATTTTCCTAATCAATCCCAGGCTGTACAATCATACAGATGTATATATTTGCACATTCACTGAATACCTCTGGAAGGATGCAAAACAACCTAGTAATGGCAGTTGATTTTGGAGAGGGAAACTAGATGGCAGAGGACAGGAATGGAAAGGAAATTTAGATTTTACTGTATATCTTTTTGTACCTTCTTGAATTGTATACTATAAGCATGGGTCACCTATCAAAAATGAAGTAATTATTTAAAAGTTATATACCCACATAATGTTTTGTTTTATGACTCTAAGTGCCACACAGATGTGAAGGTTTTGTTTTTCCATGGTCATTTCCTGTTTTACTTCATTTCCAACCTCTGAGCTATAAGGAGTAGTGGAGTAGGAAAGGGAAGAATGACTTCTCAGAAATGAGGTTCTGTGTTCACGGGGAAAGGTCACAGCTATAGAGCGATGAGTTAAGGATTCCTGAGTATGGGCAAAGAAATTTTTTCATTCATTCATTGGTATATTTAACAACTACTCATGAAAGATACAAAGATAGTCCCCAGTGCTATAATCGTGGCATAGATAAAGTGCCAGAAGCTGTGATGAGAGGCTGACATCAATGCTGGAACTAGAACTATAGAAACAAAACAAATTTTAGAGACCATTTAGTCTCCAGCATTACTTTCTAATTGCTATTAAGCTAATCTTACCCCTCATCCAGGAAGAGAACTATAGCTTTCTTTTTAAACTTATTATGAGATTGATAATTTTAACATTTTTTCCCTTAAAGGACTAGTCAGAAGCATAATTTGGGAATTTCAATAAATTAAGGGATTTCAATCAGAGATTATATAAATTACCACAATTATTAGACCTTTTAACTTGGTAAAATGAAGCAGTACAAAATTCTTCCTAACTTTCAATACCAAAACCATTACCAACTAGTCGGATCTCTCTCCCCCAAAAAATTCAGGGTTTCCATATTATTTTTTTAAAAAGGAAGATGTTTTAAGTTCCTTCTCAATGTTTATAAATCATAAAGGATAAAAAAAATCACTTCCTTGCATATATACGTCAATGAGCACAAAACAACTAAATTAACAAATTATAGTGAGAAAAAATAATAATCACAGTGAGAAGTCTTATCCTAGAGGTTCAAGGATTTTAAAAAGCATTTCCTTACTTTCCCAACCAGAGAAAACTAAAAGAAACCTATGTAACCAAAAAGCTGTACGGTTTTTGTACAGACGATACTGATGAGGGTATAACTATCATAACTATAGGGCAGGTAAAAGTGCAGAGTCAACCAAATTTTGGCCAAATACTATGTCTATAGAACTAAACAAGAGAAGAACAATGCTTTATGCTGCTAATCTATTTAAACTACCTGGGTTGATAGCATGGCCTAAACTATACATATGCTGACTCTAAAATCAGTAACAGGAAAACATGCATGTAAATATGAGATTGCCATGGAAGGAAAAGAAGGGAGTTTCATACCTTCATAACTCCATAGAGAATGTTGAATGCCTTATATACAAAAAAAATTTTTTTTTAAAGGGGTGGGTGGGAGGTAACACAAAACATTAAAATCAAGCCTCAACATTTATTGTTTAAAATGCTAGTTTTCATCAACACCATGTAATTTCCAAGAATTAGTAATCAATGAAATAATGTGCCGAATCACCTTCTAAAAATAATATCTAATTTGTCAGCCTCAACATCTTTGAGGAATTAAGCCAGATTTAAGCGCTCATTGGTACTTTCAGGAAGCTCTGAAACCAGTATTTCCTAACAGAATTTCCTAAAATTTGGCTGATGTAATAAATTGTGTAAAATAATTCCCAAACACTCTCTACAGCAGAAAACATATGCAAATAACATGTTTCTGTTTCTGAACTATCTTGATTTAAATCCAGCCTTCATTTACAATATTTGTTAAGTACCTACTCTGTGACAGGCACTGAACCAGACCTGGGGCACATAAGTGAACAAGACAAAGTCCCTGCCCTCAAGAAGGTCACAGTCTAGTAAGGGATACAGACAAAACAGTCAATTACAATTTGGTGTAATAAGTCAGCACATAAGCTAGAGATAAGGATAAGGTATCATAGGAGCACACAGAGAGGCCCACAAGGAGAACCTAAAAACGTACAATTGCTTTACTGTTAAAATCCCATGCTTTCAATAAACACTGTTGCTGATATGGTAATATAAAAAGGCCTTACAGGTAAGTGGTATGCTGAAGTCAATTATTAAGAATAATATTAGGGAAGCAGGTGTGGCTCAATCGATAGAGCTCCCGTTTACCATATGGGAGGCCCCGGGTTGGCTTCCCGGGGCCTCCTTGTGAGGGCAGGCCGGCCAGCCCGGGCGGCGGGGTACGCTGATGCAGCAAGACCTCACAGCAGGAAGCAGGTGAAGCAAAATCAATCAATGTAATGTACCACATAAACAGATTTGAAAGAAAAAAAATCACATGATCATCTCTATAGCTGCAGAAAAAGCATTCAACAAAATACAGCACCATTTCCTTGTAAAAACACCGCAAAAGACAGGAATAGAAGGAAACTTTCTGAACATAATAAAGGGTATATATGAAAAACCCAACGCGAACATCATCTTCAATGGTGAAATCCTAAAAGCCTTCCCTCTGAGATCAGGAACAAGACAAGGATGCCCACTATCACCACTCCTATTTAACATTGTCTTAGAGGTACTTGCTCAAGCACTGAGGCAATAAAAAGATATAAAAGGCATTCAAATTGGAAAAGAAGTAAAAATTTCATTATTTGCAGACAACATGATCCTATATGTAGAAAGCCCTGAGAAATCTACAACAAAGCTTCTAGAACTTATAAAGGAGTTCAGTAACGTTGCAGCTATAAAATCAACGCTCAAAAATCGGTAGCACTTCTGTACACCAATAACGAGCAATCTGAGGAGGAAATCAAGAAAAAAATACCATTTACTATTGTAAAAGAATCAAATACCTAGGAATAAATTTAACTAAAGATGTAAAGGACTTATATACAGAAAACTACGCAAAGGAAATCAAAGAAGACTTCAATAAATGGAAGAATATTCCCTGTTCATGGATAGAAGACTAAACATCATCAAGATGTCTATCCTACCCCAAACTAATCTACAGATTTATTGCAATCCCAATAAAAATCAACACTGTATTTTTTAAGGAATTGGAAAAACTAACTACAAAATTTATTTGGAAGGGTAAGAGGCCCCAAATCACCAAAGACATATTGAAAAAGAAAAATGAAGTTGGAGGTATCACACTACCTGACTTTAAAACATACTACAAAGCTACAGTGGTTCAAAACTGCATGGTATTGACACAAGGATAGACACATTGACCAATGGAACCAAATTCAGAGTTCTGATATAAATCCTCGCATATACAGTCATCTGATATTCGACAAGGCCACCAAGCCCACTCACTTGGTCTCTTCAACGAGTGGTACATGGAGAACTGGATATTCATATCCAAAAGAATGAGAGAGGAACACCATCTCACACCTTATATGAAAATCAACTCAAGATGGATCAAAGACCTAAACAGAAGAGCCAAGACCATAAAGACCTTGGAAGATAATGTAGGGAAGCATCTACAGGACCTTGTAATAGGAAATGCTTTCATGAACTTCACACCCAAAGCACGAGCAGCAAAAGGAAAAACAGATAAATGGGATCTCCTCAAAATTAAAAACTTTTGCACCTCAAAGGACGTTATCAAGAAAATAAAAAGGCAGCCTACCCAATGGGAGAAAATATTTGGCAACCATATATCTGATAGGAGCCTAATATCCTGCATACATAAGAAATCCTACACCTCAAAAATAAAAAGACTAACAACCCATTTAAAAAATGGGCAAGTGACCTGAAAAGACACTTCTCCAAGGAAGAATTAAAAATGGCTAAAAAGTACATGAAAAAATGTTATTTTCTATTAGAGAAATGCAAATCAAAACTACAATGAGATACCAATTTATACCCATTAGAATGGCAGCTATTAAAAAAACAGCAGACTATAAGTGTTGGAGAGGATGTGGAGCAATGGGAACCTTCATCCACTGCTGGTGGGATTGTAGAATGGTCCAGCTACTGTGTAGGACAGTTTGGTGGTTCCTCAAAAAACTATCTATAGATCTTCCATATGATCCAGCGATTCCACTGCTGGGTATATATCCAGAAGTGAAAGTAAAGACATGAACAGATATATGCACACCAATGTTCATAGCAGCATTGTTCACTATAGCCAAAAGTTGGAATCAACCCAGGTGCCATCAACAGAAGAATGGATAAACAAAATGTGGTACATACATACAATGGAATATTACTCAGGTGTCAAAAGGAATAAAGTGCTAACACACAGGATAACATGGATGAATCCTGAAGACCTTATATTGAGTGAAGCAAGCCAGGCATTGAAGGATGAACAGTACCTGACCTCACTGATACGAATTAAGGAAATTGTGCAGTCTCTGAGAACTATTGTCTGAAAGATAGGCTTACAAGAAAGAGAAAGAGAAGAGAAAGTTGTGAGCCATCACCCATACGGATGTAATCTATGGTAAAATAATAGAGTGTAGTGGCGTATTGAAGAGATAGAACAGGTGGGTAGTGATATTATTGGATTTGGTGGTAAAGGGTTGACAGGTGGGTAGATTGGGAAGGGTGGGCTAGAATACCCAGGATACTGAGGGGAGAGATGGGAGAGGGACCAGGTGAACACCTGGGATTTGTGGGTATGAGGTTGAAAGTACAGAGGTGGGAATGCTCTTATGGCAATATGACAAGGAAGTGTCACTGCTTTAGGGTGTTAGTTGGGGGGGCATTAGGGACAGGGCGCATCTGAAGCAGGCTTCTAGGGAGTGTGTGAGTTTTCACCCTGTCATAATGTGTTGTATCAGTGGGTGGAGACCCATACAATGAGTGGGAAGGAGAGGTCTCCCATCTTTGGGAAGACCAATTCACTCAGAAATAAGACAGGTGGGCGTCTCTTAAGAGCAAGGGCGGTTCCTAATAGGGGAGGACAAACCAGTGTGTCAAGACCTCTTGTTGCATGTAACTATGAATCTTGTCATCCAATGAGTCAAGTCAGGGGGTCGTTGTGGGCCCCGGGGGGAGGGGGAGGGAGGAACAGAATAGATCAAACAGGGGTATTTAGTGGTCAGTGGAAATGTTTTTCATTACCTTACAGTGGTGGACACAGGACATGGTAAATATCATCAAAATTTATAAAAGTGTACGATCTAAAATGTAAACCATACTGTAAACCATTGACAATGTTTAGTAGCTATGTTTCACTATCTGTATATCAGTTATAACAATGCTACCATCCACATACAAAAAGGTTTTAATATGGGGTGAGGAAAGGGGAAGGAGGTTGGGTATATGAGAGTCTCTTGTATTCTGTGTGTGACTTCGCTGTGACCTAAAACTTCTTTGAAAATTAAATGAGACACTGGGAAGTGAGAGGGGGAAGGTGCCATGGTACAGACTGGACACCAGACATTGCAGTGATAAAAGATAAAATGTCCAAAAAAATTTTTTTTTAATTTTTTAAAAAATTTTTTCCCATTTTTTGAATAACCCAATCCTTTAATTTTATTTTTAGTTTTTTTTTTTTTTAAGTTTTCATGTATTTTAGCTCTTATATTTAAACATCATTATTATTTCATTTTCCTATTAATTGTATTTGGCTATTGTATTGGCTTCATCTTTAAGGAAGCTTTGGATCACAGAAGGGTTACAACTGGGGTAGGAGAGGATC
>JAQZBX010095681.1:0-11891 GCA_029593785.1 Cabassous unicinctus
TTTTTTTTTTTTTTGGCAAAATAAGGTTCCCAAAAGAAAGCCTCTTCTAGACTACCCCCTTCACTGAGGGGACCCTAAATACGCTTGTGTAAACTAATAAAACCCTTCCCACTTCCTGGCCTCCCCAGAGGAGCTGAAGCTCTGATGCTTCCAGTGCAAAGTGATAAAATTGGCTGACTATGCCCCCTTTGGAGCCAAGCCTCAGTGTCACTGGGCTGCTGGGTAAATCAGGCTTCCTCAGTAGATTCACCTCTACTCTCAGCCTGGGCTGCTTCCAACTGGCTTATCTGTTCCCCAAAGCTATGAGGCGGTTCAGGCTACCAAATCCACTGAAGATAAACCCCTCTCCACCTTCTGTCAGAACCCTCCCTCTCAGAGAATGCTCCCTCACACTGGGAGTGGGAGTTGCACGTACAGGATTCCTGGCTCAAACCAGCCTTTTTCCCTGAGGATGGGGCTCAGCCATCTGTGTTAACCACCACAAGTAGGCTTAAAACTCATGAATCTCTATCAATTAGTCTGCACCATCCATCTGCCTGCAGATAGATGTCCCAAGCTTTTTGCTCCATGCACCCACAGTACAGACCCATGGGCAGGACCCTGTCCACAATCGGCTGTCCTTAGAGAGCTAGTCAGTGAGTGCCCTCCTAAGCCACCACCATCTTTCCTGCAAATCTCCTTTTATAATTTTCATCTTATTTCCTACATTAGTATGTAATTCAATTAGGGATACTAGTGACAAAGTATACATTTCTCAAAAAATATTGTCTTCCTTAGAACACTAAACCAATCTGACAGTCAACAGGTAACCTTATTTTTTCCATTAAACAAAATGGAAACTAATATTCTCAGCTATTAATATTTCCAGCTATTGTTAGTGGTGTTAAAAACCATCCCATGCATACATCACTTGCCTTAAAATTCATTTATAAATGACATAAATAACTGGTAAGTTCATGATGCTGGGGAATTTGGAGGATTGCTTTTTTGGGTAAATTAAATTTTGACATGATATTTTTAGCAATTTGCTTGTTGACAATGTATTGTGTCCACCAGTTATGGAAGTTGCCTCCCAGAGCAGATGACTATGCAGATAAAATACACTTTCTATAAATCCAAGTAATTAAGTTATTATGAAGAATACCTCAGTTATTCTTACTATCAAATCACAGTCTGCAAAAATCAGGAGCAATGTATATTATTTAATTTCTCTGTTTACACTGAGCTAAATGTCCTATGTATCTTCTTAACACGTTTTGGCATAAGGAAACTTGCTTATGTTTTTGTTCAATTTCATTTAGTCATAGTTTTAAATGACTTTTTCCCCATGTGTCTATTTCCCCCCTGGTAATTGAATCCACAAACAGAAAAATGCATATATAACTTTCTAAGACAGGTAGATCAGTAAAAGAAGACCAAGCTCTAGCCCTGTTCTGCCTTTTTAGAACTTGGATGTGGGGATAATTAGAGAAACTACTTTTACTTCTTCACATGACAATAAAGGAAAAAGTTGCAAACTCTGTCTTAAAACTCATATTTG
Organism: Cabassous unicinctus; assembly: GCA_029593785.1. Classification (NCBI taxonomy): domain Eukaryota; kingdom Metazoa; phylum Chordata; class Mammalia; order Cingulata; family Chlamyphoridae; genus Cabassous; species Cabassous unicinctus. The sequence continues at coordinate 1,541 of JAQZBX010095681.1, forward strand.
AAGAAAATAGATGAAGGAGAGTACTCTTTAAACAACTGAAATTCAATATGTAAAACTGATAACACCAGAGAAACTATAATTGGAGGCAGGTCTAAGCCCTGCACCTCCAGCCTTCACAGCAACCTCTATGTTGGCTGCTCTCTGGAGAATGTTCTCTGATGCTCAATGGATTTTCTCCCTGTGGCCATGCTTTCTCATATTCCCAACCATGAATTCATGTCAGCATGATGACTGAAATAAAATGAGCATGATAATATTTGCTTTTCATATTTTATAACTAAAATCACCCAGCCTTGATGATACTTAACAAAGTTGGAAAAAATCTTCTATCTCTCTATCTATCTATCTCTCTATCTATCTCTCTATCTCTCTCTCTATCTACCTATCTATGCTGCTGACCTTGTTCTAGTCCACTCTCATTATTTCTTTATATTCCTGAGATACATTCACCCTAGTCCTATGTTGGGCATTCTTGCCTTCTTGATAATGAAATAGTATCATTTTCAAAATATAGAGTCATGTGACACATCATTCAAGAGAGTGTTACTAATAAAACAATAGGTTTTATATCTGTGCTTTAATTTTAAATATTCCATTTTGTTCAAGGTAGTTAGAGGAATGTATTTTTTAAATGTTTTCATGATTTGGAGGAAGAAGTAACATAAGGTTAAAAGTGAGATGACCAGATAGGTTTGATTGTACACTTTCCAATGTTTTCAATCACTTTCTTCTCATAGAATTTTAAAACTATACTGTCTATATATATAATTATTTTAATTTTAATAGTTATCATGGACTATCACTTATTAAAACCCAGGGATAGATAGGGGGCAAGATGTGGCTGAGTAAGGAGTTCTAAGAGTCTCCTCAACCTACAATGCAGTTAGTAATCAGCCAGAAGTATCTAAATCACTATTTTGGAGAACTCAGGAGACCAGAAGAGCATCTTGCAAAATCCTTGGAAGAACAGAAGGAGGAGACTGCCCATCTGAAATGAAGATTTAAGAGTAGAGTAAGCCAAGCCATTGAGGCCATTACCCTTCCTCCACTGGTGGTGCAAGCCAACTTGGGAGCTACTCACAGGATGGAGGTGGAACCTCTATTTCCCAAAAATGGGAAAGAAAGAGATGGTTTGGCAGTGATTTCATCTATGGATTAAAAATTTGGCTGCTAAAGTCCAATCGTAAGAACAGCAAAAGTTTGAAAAGTTACAAGTAAGAAAGAGGATGGTTGCCTCCATATTAATTTTGTCCCCCGCATGAGGGGAAGCCAGGCTGATTCAAAATCACAGTGAAGGTAAGGACTGGCTTTTTTCCACCTACATTGGCATGCAGCTCAAGCCTAGGCTCCAGGCTTACCTATGGCAGGTAGAAAGATGGGGAAACTGCACTAGCCTCTCTGGACAACTACAAGCAATTTTGGCCCACATGAACTACATTATTGGACACATCTGTGGCTCCATACCCATCTCTGACAGAGCAAGAGGAGGGACAGTGCTCCCTCACCCTCTCAGGGCAACTGCAGCCACTTTCAGCCTGCATGGGCTATACGGTTGGACACATCTCTTACTCCATCATCACCCCTGACAGATAATGATATTATGAAAATAGAAAATTACAGACTCATTTCCCTAATGAATGTAGACACAAAAATTCTCAACAAAATACTCATTAATCAAATCTAAGAACACATTAAAAGAATTATTGATCATGATCAAGTGGATTTTAACTCAGGTATGCAAGGGTGGTTCAACACAAGAAAATCCATCAGCATAATACACTACATTAAAAAAACAAAGAAAAACCACATGAACATCTCAATTGATGCAGAAAAGACATTTGACAAAATCCAGCATTCTTTCCTGATAAAAAGCACTCCAAAAGATAAGATTAGAAGGAATCATTATGAGCATGATAAAGGGTATTTATGAAAAACCCACAGCTAACATTACACTCAGTAGCAAAAGTCTGAAGGCTTTCATGATGAGATGAGGAACAAGACAAAGATGCCCACTGTCACCTCTGTTCAATGTAGTACTAGAGGTTCTAGACACAGCAATCAAGCAATATAAAGAAATAAAATGCAACCAAATTGGAAAGGAAGAATTAAACTTTCACTACTCACAGATGATATGACCTTATACCTAGAAAATCCTGAAAAATATACAAGAAGCTACCAGAGCTAATAAACAATTTCAGCAGGGTGGCAGGAAACAAGATTAATATGTAAAAATCAGTAGTGTTTCTATACACTAGTAATGAGCAATCTTAGGAGGAAGTCAGGAAAAAATTCCATTTATAATAGTGACAAAAAGAATCAAATATACAAGAATAAACCTAACGAAGGACATAAAGCAATTGCATTCTGAAAATTACAATGCTTTTCTAAAAGAAATCAAAGAAGATCTAAATAAATTAAAGAACATTCAGTGTTCATGGATGGAAAGACTAAATATCATTAAGATGTCAATTCTACACAAATTGATACACAAATTCAATGTAATCCCAATAAAAATTCCAACAGCCTTTTTTCCAGAAATGGAAAACAATTATTAAATTTATTTGGAAGGGTAATGGGTCTTAAATAGTCATAAACATCTTAAAAAGAAGAATGAAATTGGAGGACTCTCAATTTCACACTTTAAATCATATTACATAGCAACAGTGATAAAAACAGCATGGTACTGGCATAAAGATAGCCATATAGACCAATAGAACCAAATTGATGTTTCAGAAACAGACCCTAACATCTACAGTCAAGTGATTTTTGACAAGGCTGTCAAACATAACCAGCTGGGGCAGGACTCTCTGTTAAACAAATGTCACTGGGAGAATGGTATATCCATAAACAAAAGAAAGGAAAAGGACCCCTACCTCACACTTTATACAAAAATTACCTCAAAATACATCAAACACCTAAATATAAAGGTAAGAAATAAGAAAGCAGATGTGACTCAAGCAATTGGGGTCTCATCTATCATATAGGAGGTCCAGGGTTTGATTCCCAGGGCCTGTTGTTGAAAGACAAGCTGGCATGTGTGGTGAACTGGCCCAAGCAGAGAGCTGGCCCACAAACAGTGCTGGCCCATGCAGGAATGCTTGCCTACATGGAGTGCAGCCCTGCACAGAAAGCTGGTAAAGCAAAATGATACAATAAAAAGAGACACAGAAGAGAGACAATAAGAGACAAAGCAGAGTAAGGAGCTGAGATTGAACAAGAGATTGAGTGCCTCTTTCCACTCTGGAAGGCCCCAGGATTGTATCTCAGTGTAGCCTAAAGAGAAAACAAGCAGAAACAGAAGAAAACACAGAAAGCAGACAGTGAGTGCAAAACAAGGGGGAGAAATAAATAAATAAATAAATAAATAAATAAATCTTTTTTTTTTTTTTAAAGGCAAGAAATATAAAATTCCTAGAAGAAAATATTCGGAAACATCTTCAAGACCCGGTGATAGGGTGGTTTCTTAAAATTTACACCAAAGCATGAGGAATAAAAGAAAAAATGGGTAAATAGGACCTCCTCAAATTTAAACTTTTCTGCCTCAAAAGACTTTGTCAAGAATGTAAAATGTGAAAAAAGAAAGAATGGAAATGTCAACTCATTCAAAAAGGAAAAAATATTTGGAAACCATTTATCTGATAAGAGTTTGCTTTCCATGATATATAAAGAGATCATATTACTCAATGATAAAAAAAGCAAGCAATCTAATTAAAGAATGGGCAAAAGGCTTGAGTAGACATTTTTGCCAAAGGGGAAATAGAAATTGCCAAAAAGCACGTGAAAAACTATTCAATATCACTAACTTTAAAGGAAATGCAAAACAAAATTACAATATCAGGCCTCATAGAATAACCATTATTAAAAAAACAGAAAACAATAAGTGCTGGATGGGATTTGGAGAAATAGAAAAACTCCTTCCCTGTTGGTGGTAATGTAAAAGGTGCAGGCTCTGTAGAAAAGAGTTTGGTGGATTTTCAGGAAGCTAGATATAGAAATGTCATATGATCCAGCAATTCTCATACTAGAAATACATCCAAAAGAAGTGAAAACTGTGACACAGATATTTAAACACCGATGTTCAAAGCAGTGTAATTCACAATTGCCAAAAGATGGAAACAACACTAGTGTCCATCAGCAGATGAATAAATTAACAGAATGTGGTATATACATATGATGGAATACTATGCTGCTGTAGGAAGAAATGAAGTTGGGAAACATATTACAATATGGATGAATCTTGAGGACTTTATGATAAGTGAAGTAAGCCAGATACAAAAGGACAAATATTGTATGGTTTCACTAATATGAACTAAATATGAAGAATAAATATATGGACTTAAAACCTAGACTATAGGTTACTAGGAGACAGGAGGATGACTGAGAAGGGGCACCAATGCTTAATATATATAGAATTTTCAAATAGCTTGACTGTAAACATGTGAAAATGGATAGAGTTCATCTAACACATTTTAGTGAGTATAACTAATAGAGCTGGTTTATAAATGGGTTTGTGGCCAAAAGGGGTAGTCTAGGGATGTAAATGTCAATTGGATGAAATCTAGAGAATAATCTAGGGACTGAATAGTAAACCCAGAGTTCAATGAATTTTGTGGTTAATAATATAAATAAAAGAACATTCTTTTAAGAACAAAAACAAACGTATGTCATGATTACATGGTGGTAAAAATATAGTGATGCATGGGAAAAAACACAATGTAATTTTTGGACTATAGTTAGCAATATTGTGATAGCCTTTCATCAGTGTCAAAGAAGAACCTATATCAGCACTGAGTCAATATTTGGGATTATGGATTTTTTCTTTTTGACTAACGAAAACATTCAAAAGTTTACTCAGTCAATGACTGCACAACCCAGTGATGAAAGTGAGAGCCACTGAGTGTATACTTTGGATAGAATGTATAAGGTATGGGGCTGTATAACACAGAGAACCATGTGGTGGAAGATGAACTGTGGTTAAAAGTACAAATATGAGAGACTTCTCTCATGAACTATAACAAATGTACAATAATAATGCATAGTGTTCATAATGGGGGTATATGGAAATATATACCAAATGTACCCTATGGACCATCATGGTAATAATCTCATCATTTTCCTTCATAATTTGTAAAAATATTCCACATAAGTGTAAGGTGCTGGTGGAGGGGTGTTGGGATTTCTGCACATTTAGCATTATTATTTAATAAGCTCACAACTTGTCTAATAAAATTTTTTAAAAAAGAAGGAAAAAAGAAAAAAAATCAGTGAGAAAAAATCCAGGGATAAGCAAATCAAACTAGTTTAGAAGTTATCTTCACTATTTCTTGATATATATTTGTGTTCTATCAATTTCATTTGTTTAATCCATGTACATAATCACCTGTTCCCCAAATTCCCTTTTGGGTAAAGTGGATATCATGATAAATGACTGAGTCATCAAGTAAATTCTCATGTGGAGGCTTTCACAGACCTCAAAGACTTAGGAAAATGATTTCTTCCTTAAAGAAATGATGATATTGCCAAGAAGAAATAGAAAGAGGATCAGAAACCTAAGCAAATTGTGGAAACTAGAAATATGGGAATGGGAAAATATATGTGCCCACCACCCCAAACAGTGTGCTGGAATCTCCAGTTTCTTAGAGTATGTGATTTAATAGGGAACATACAGAAAGAGTTGATTGGAATTCCCAATTCATGGCTAAAATGGGCATAAATTAAGAATATGCTGTGGCAAACCACAATTATAGTATATATCTAAAATTAAAATCTTTAATGATTAAAATGATTTGATAATGAATTTTAGCACACAGTATATCACCTCCCTTCTTAAAAGTGCCTGTCAACAGAGTGAAATTGTGTTCAATACCAACAACTACATACACAAATGGAAGAAGAGACAGCCACAAAACCATATCTCTAGAGAACTGTGCTGGGGAAACAATAAAGATTGATTACTTCTCTGCCACATTCTCCAAGGGAGCAGCAAAATTCTCCCAAGTGCAGGGGCAGTATCTGGTAAAGGAGGATGATCTACTGATGGTATCTTGTTATTGATGACTAGCATTATGAGTCTTTGCTTTTGAAATTGAAACTTATTCTATTGTTATAGGGTGTCGAAGTGTTACCTCCTGAGAGCCTTCTTTTTGCTCAAATGTGACCTCTTTCTAAGGAAAACTCAGCATATGAAAGCATTACCTTCCTCCCAGCATGGAACATGACTCCTGGGGATGAGCCTCCCTGGGAATAAGAGATTGCTATCAAGTGCCAACTGGCAATATGACTGGAAAAAGATCTCAAATAAAAGAGGGAAAAGGTAAAGACAAATGAGTTCATATGGCTAAGAGACTTCAAAGTGAGATGGGAGGTCATCCCAGAGGTAATGCTTATGCACATCTCAGTAGGACCTCATAGTCTTCCAATGTGGATATCACCCCAAATAGAGGCACTCCTGAGGTCCCTGAAGACACCCAAGTCCTATATCAGGGTGGATAACTCCAGAGTTTGCTGCCTTATCAGTGGGCCCTACTTTGAAATCTGTGCTTCTCAGAGTGACAGAGTTGGACTCAAATATGTCTTCCCTGCACATGGTCCATCTGTCCCTTCTAGTCAAACCTATATTTGGTGCTGAAGTTTGTAGGTGTACTTCCAGTGACTGGAGTCTTTGGGCTGCCCATGTGCCAGGTGGCCCAGAATCTCAGTGGAGCTGCAACTCCTACTCTACAGCTCACTGGACTCACCCAGGACACCTGGTGGGGAGATGATGTTGGACAACATCCTTCCCAGGGACTGGAAAGAGTCTGCAGCTGCAGGTAGGATAATCCCATCCATCTTTTCCATGGGATATAAGTCCTATCTCACTTGGAGGTAGAGTGGACATCACCACCCCAGACTCCTCAGGATTGGGGAATAGAGTGGACTTACTTGTATTCTGTTATAGACATATTGTTATTCAAACAATGGAAGAAATTACATTAATGTGGAGCCAGTGGTCACTGGATGCTTTGGGGGCAGGGAGAGGGAAAAGCAGTTGCAATATAGGGGTTTTGGGGGGCTTGGAAATTATCCTGAGTGACATTGCAATGACAGATATAGACCATTTTATATCATCATATAACATGCAGAACTGTGTGGGAGAGAGTGTGGTCTACAATGTGAACTATGGTCCGTGCTTAATGGCAAAGTCCCAGGATGTGTATATCCATTACAGGTGATGTGCCACATTAATGAAGGATGTTTATGTGGGAGGTTGTAGGAGGTGTGGAAGGTGGGGCATATGGGAATCCCTATAATTTTTGTGTAACATTTATGTAATCTAAGTATCTTCTAATAAATAAAGAAAAATTATTACAAAAAAAGAGTGACTCCTTTTAAGCACTTGCTTTTCTATGATCTTGGCCACTTATTCAACTTGGTATGAATACTGAGGAGCCATGGCAGTTCTATGGGGCTTCTTGGAGCTGTATCAATTTTGGTATCATCCCAGTGAAAGATGAGTATTTTTGTTTAATTTTCAGAGGCTCTTGAATCCTGTGTGGAAATACCTGTTTCTATTGAGTTGTTTAAAGCACTTTGAAAATGGTTTCCTCTTTTAAAAAAATTATTGAAATACATACAACAAATTCTTGACCAAAATTTTGCAAACTGAAATAACTGAAACAGGCACCCTGATTAGGAAACACATTAAAAACACCTCTCAAGCTATCCTGTTCTACTAGTTACTTTATGACCTCAAAAGTAACTCTTCCTATAACCCTTGTGAGCACATATTCATTATGTTCACTAAATAATGAATTTGCAAAATATATATTCTTTTGCTTTTGGCTATAATTGTTTCACATGATATCTGTGCAATCCATCTCAGTTTTTTATGGATTTGTGGACTATATGCTCACATTATGAAAGAACATGTCTCCTGAAGGATTTCAATTAAAGGCCATGACTACTGACAGAAAGCAGGCCACCTTGGTATGTATGAGACAGGTGTCTCTAGTCTAATGACACTAAGATAAGATCTGGTAGGAGCCTGGTGGAGAAGCATTCTGTGCTTCAAAGAGTGTATCTGGTATATTTCAGATAATGATTAACAAGGTCTGTTATGTGCAGGAATGTAAGGAATTAATGCTAAAACTTGCTGAATTTAGAAATGTGCAGCCTGTTATGTATCTATTGCCTTTGCACATGCAAACATGTATTATCTTTGTTCTAAAGCTAAATAAAAGCCACGATGTTTTATGCAGTGGCACTCTCCTCCCTTTGGATGGAGGGTCCCTTAACCCCAGCTTTTTCTTGATTCTTTATCATATTTTCTCATCTGCAGCATCATTTTCAGGGACCTAGTTCCAGAACATCAACATTTGACACCTGAACAGGAACACAAAAATGCAACTTTTCTTTTCAGTCAGTGTGCAGCAGACCAAGGAGTTCCTGATGAGGGGTTTCCAAAAAATGTAAGTTACATCCTTGGGATCATCAGAGAAAGGGGAATCCGGAGTGGAACTTTGAAGAGTACTTTAGAGTGTTAAAAACTTTATTAAAAAGCATTGGTGTAACTTAAATCCTTGGTTTTTGAGGAATATTTTTCTCTTTTAAAAAAACTTTGTTATTGGTTTTAGCCACAAAGGCAGGATATTTTAAATCTGAAACAATGGAAATTAGTCATGAAAGCTTTAAAAAGGACTTATCAAAAGGGAGAGATAATTCCCATACATGTATGGTCTTTCTGTAGTCTTATTTCTGTTGCTCTTAACCATTACAATCAGATGAAAATGAAGATAATAAACAGTATACTGCTATTGCTGGACAAAGAGCAGAACAAACTGATGTTGATTTTAATGAAAATATGTATGAAAATCTTCATCAACAGCTAAAAATGGATAAACTTATGTCTAATAAAAGGGAAGAAAAGAAAAAGGGAATTTATTGAACTTTTCCAGTGGTTTTTAGGCCATCCAGTCCAAAAGATTGCCAAGCCAAAACTAGTGTGAGAGCTCCATCTAGCAGCAATAATAGATCAATACCAACTTGTGTGTGTCTGCTATGCCAGAAAGGGTTACACTGGGCCAAGGAATGCCATTCTAGATATCATAAGAATGGCAGTCTCATTAATAAGTTGGGAAACATATGGGGAAGAGACTTATTATACCCATGGGAAGCTTATTTGAATACTCCTCATGTTTCTGATACAGCTAAACATCTTATTACTCTGGCCCTTAAGCCTCTTCAAACAGATTCTAGTGAGCCCTCTGAAAATGTGGAGGCAGAAGATTTTGTCCATGATCACCTTGAGGCTGATTTACATTCATAAGGCAATGAATGTTCTGAAAGTGACCATCCAGAGCCTCCTACAGAGGCTTGTGTTGTCATGGCTACCACAAGGGCTTTCTACAGCACTTTTCAAGCTATTAATAACCCTTCAGCTCCAGCTGCAGATGTTGATGTGCCTAAAGAGACTTTCATTAACCCGCTATTGGCCGCAGCATCTAACCCTTAGTCAAGTCCCTTAAACCCTTTTTTTGAGCCATCGTTAAATCTTCCCAAAGCATCTGTGAAAATTCCTTTACCACAGACTGCACTCAAGAAAAGCATAGCACAAGCAAGTAAATCAGGTGATCCTGAAGCTTTGCAGCTTTTTTGGGTCACAGAACCTGGTTTAACTGTGGAAAGGCTGATCATTATCAAAAAGATTGTAAAAAGAAGCCCTCTTCAACAGTACCACCTGTTCGAAATTCACAAAGGCTTAATGTTAATTCTGCCCCCACTGCTTTCAGATCCTCAGCAAAATTATGCGCTGCCGCCTAGGGAAGTGCCAGCCTGGACTTTGCCACTACCAAAAAATTAATGCTTGTGAAACAAAATAAAGTCTATCTAACCAATTCAGGAGCAAAAGAAACTATTCCAAAAAATTTAGTAAGATTAATATTAGAAAGATCTAGCATTAGTTGCAGAAGCATCACTCTTCTGTCAAAGAGTTGACTAAAATAAGGAAAACATTCCAGCAGCAACTTTGCAAACCTCCTACTGCTTACATAATGATAAGGCTGTGGGATGATAGAGGCTAATAAAATTAAACCACTGGAAAAGTAAGAAAACTTAGCAATACAGTTTCCAGAAAAATTCTTAAAAGCAATAAAATTAAAAAATGTATATTTCTTTTGTGTTTGTGTTTGTTCAGTGTCAGTGTGTTTTGATACCTCCAGATGGTAATATTAAATTTATAAATGAAAATTATTATAAGAGCTCTATTCAAATGGCCAAAATTAAATAAGTGCTTATATTAAAAACTAAATATGGGTATTAATTTAAAATAATAAAAATAGTTATAATCAAATTAAACCATTATTCTAACAAGTTT
>JAQZBX010095682.1:0-11890 GCA_029593785.1 Cabassous unicinctus
AAAAAAAAAAAAAGAAAAAAAGATATAGCAAAGTTCAGAGAAGTAATAAAAGAAATTGAGAACAAAAAACCAAGAGAGAATTGACAAAACCAAAAGGTTGTTCTTTGAGAAGATCAACAAAGTTGATAAACCCTTAGCTATACTGTAAAAGTGAAAAAGAGAGAAGACACAAATAAGTAAAAGCAGAAATGAGAGGTGGTACATTACCATTGACCCTGCAGAAATAAGCGAGGCCATAAAAGGATATTATGAACAACCATATTCCAAAAAACCTGGGCAATGTATATGAGATGGACAAATTTCTAGAAACACATGGAGTACATAGACTGACCTGAGAAGAAATAGAAGACCCCAGCAAACCATTCACAACTTAAGAGATTGCAGCAGTCATCAAAACTTCCCAAAGTTTTAAAGCCCAGGACCAGACAGCTTCACAGGTGAATTCTACCAAACATTCAAAGACGATTTAATGCCAATCTTGCTCAAGCTCTTCCAAAAAGTTGAACAGGAAAGAATACTACCAAGCTCATTTGATGAAGCCAACATCACCCTATGAAGCAGTTTGATATTGGTTATGAATTCCAAAAATAGATATTGGGGTTTTTTTTGTATACTGGTTTCTTCCTCTGGGCATATTAGATTATATTGGATTCAGAGGTTTCACTTTTAATTGATTAAATAATGATTAAGACTTTGATTGGGCCATGTCAGCAGGACATTGAGTCCACACCCCCTTGGTGGGCAGGGACTCACAAAGAAACCACAATGCAGAGAAGAGAGTTTGGTGTTTTGATCCTGGAGCCTGCGAAGTAAACACATAGAGAAGCAGATATGTGAGGAAGGAGAGACAGCTCAAATGGACACAGCAGAAGCCCCAGGAAGAGAGATGAGCTGTTTACCTGATAGTCTATGTTTGGCCTTGTGAGGAGAACAGAGGACCTGAGACAGGGAAGACAGGAACCCAAGAAGCCTGAACCGTTGAAGACATTGGCAGCCATCTTACTCCAAAATGTGGCAACAGACTTTGGTGAGGGAAATAACTTATGCTTTATGTCCTGGAAACTGTGGGCTTCTAACCCAAATAAATACCCTTTATAAAAGACAACAGATTTCTGGTATTTTGCATCAACATCCCTTTGGCTGACTAATACACCCTAATACCAAAACAGGATAAAGATACAACAAAAAAAGAAAGAAAATTACAAACCAACAACCTAATGAATATTGGTGAAGAAATCCTCAGGAAAATAATTGCAAACAGAATCCAAAAGCAGATTAAAAGAATTATATGCCATAATCAAATGGATTTTACCTCAGGTATACAAGAGTGGTTAAATACAAGAAAATCAAATAGTGTAATAAACTGCATGTTCCTCTTGATTGAAGCAGGAAGGGCATTTGACAAAATACGGTGCCCTTTCTTTAAAAAAATTCCAAAAGATAGGAATACAAGAAAGCTTTCTCAATATGGTGAAATGTATATATGAAAAACTTACAGCTAGCATTGTACTTGATGGTGAATGACTAAAGGCTTTCCTGATGAAATTAGGAAAAATTCAAGGATGTTCACTGACACCAATATTATTTAATATTGTGGTAAAATTTCTAGCTAGAATGTAGGCTAGACAAAGAAATAAAAGGCACCTAAATAGTACAGAAAGAAGTAAAACTTTCACTACTTGCTGATGAAGATTCAGGGCCCAGCTGGCACATGGACAGCTCAAAGATTTAAGTCTCTTGGACGTATACTTACAAACTCTAGTACTAATTATGCATTCAAATAGAACAGACGGTAGAGCCATATGTAGGGAAACCACAACTAAGTCCAACTCTGTCACACTGGTTAACATAAATTCCAAAGTAGGGCCCACTGGCAAGGCACCAAACTCCTGAGCTATTACCCTGATTATGGTGTCTGGATGTCTCCATGACCCTCAGGAGCTCTGTTATTTGGGATAGTATTTACTTGGGCTGTCTAGATCCTGCTGAGAGACCCCCAGAACCTCCAGTGGCCACAGCCTCCACATCAATGATATAATTTCTTTCATTGGTAGAAGCACAATAAGTCTATAGTAGAATACCAGTGCATCTACTTTAGTCTATAGTTCATTCCCCAATCCTAAGGATTCTGGCATAATGATGCCCACTCCACCTCTAACTGAGAGGTGGCTTCCATCTCACATGGCAGAGGGATTGGACTCTTTCACTTGAAGTTTTAGGCTCTCTTGGTTCCTGGGTATGGGGTTGTCCTTTATCTCCTCCTTGTTAGTTATCCCAGGTGAGTCCAATGAACTGGAGAGTAGGTGTTGCATATAAGAATCCCCTATTTTTTTTATGTAACATTTATGTAATCTGAGTATATTTAAAAAAATAAAAAAATAAAATAAAATTTTAAGAAAAGGAAAAAAAAGTGAAGAGATGCAGAATATGGAAAGCTAGACAAGGTTGCCCAAACATATATCATCAACTTAATGAAGTGAAGGAAGAGAAATGGGGTATTAAGAAGACATTGAGGAAACATACAGAAGAAACCACAAACATATATAAAAATATAATGGATCTGATAATGATGAATGACACAATACAAGAAATTAAAAATATTTTGTAAACACATAACAGCAGATTTGAACAGGCAGAGGAAAGAATTAGTAGGATTGAATAAAATACATCTGAAATTACACAGATAGAACAGATAGATAAAAGACAGAAAAAAATTCAGCAGGGATGCAAAAATTGAATAACAACCCAAAAGTCACACTCATGTGCATTATAGTCCTCCTAGAGAGAAGAGAAGGGAAAGGAGGAAGAAAGGTGTATTGGAAAAACTAATGGATGAAAATTTCCCAACTCTTTTGAGGGACAAAGATGTACATGTCCAAGAAGCACAGCACACAACAAACAGTATAATCCCTAATAGGCCTACCACAAGGCATATACTTATCAAAATGTAAAATGTGCATGAGAAAGAGAGAATGCTGAAAGTGGCAAGAGATAAGAGATTAATCACATACAAGGGATGCTCAATGTGATTAAGCACTGATTCCTTATCTGAAACCATGGAGACAAGATGGCAGTGGTATGACACAGGATGCTAAAAGATAAAAACTCTGCCAGCCAAGAATTCTGTATCCAGCTAAGCTGGCATTCAAAAATAAGGTGGAGTTGGAAATATTCACAGTTAAACAGAAACTGAGAAAGTTTGTCAAAAAGAAACCTGTCCTTCAAGAAATATTAAAGGAAGTTCTGCAGGTTAAAAGGAAAAAACTGGAGAAAGGGGGTTGGAGGAGAGTGTAGAAAGGAAAATTATTAATAAGAATAACTAAAAAGATAAAGAGAGAAATAAAACAAAATATGACATGTACAAACTTAAAGAAAAAATGTCTAATGTAAGTACTGCCTTTACAATTATAACAATGAATGTTAATGTATTAAACTTTGAATCAATAGACACAGATTAGCAAAATAGATAAGGAAATATGATTCATCTATATGCTTTCTACAAAAAACTCATCTTAGATCCAGGGATGCAAGGAGTTTGCAAGTGAATGGTTGGAAATGATTTTCCATGCAAAGAATAACCAAAAAGTGTAGGAGTAGATAAACTAATATTGGACAAAATAGATTTTGAATGCAAAATTTTCTAAGAAATAAAGAATTACACTAAATATTAATAAATAGGTTAATCTATCAAGAAGAAAGAAAAATCATAAACATCCATGCACCTAACCAGTGAGCACTAAAATTCATGAGACAAACATTGGGGGGAAAAAAGTGGATAAATATATTTATCTAAAATTATAGTGGGGGATTTAAACACACAATTATCACCATTATACAGAACATCTCAACAGAGGGTCAATAAAGAAACAGAGGCCTCAAATAACATATTAGATGATCTAGGCTTGATAGACATATACATAATATTACACACAAATACAGCAAGATATACACTATTCTTGAGTGCACATGGATTATTCTCTGAGAGACCATAGGCTAGGCAATAGAGCAAGTATCAACAAATTCAGAAGGATTGAAATTATACAAAGTAATTTCATGGACCACAACTAAATGAAGCTTGAAATTAGTAAGGGCAGGGAACCAGAATGAGTGCAAAGACATGGAGATAAAACAACACACTCATAGATAATCAGTGTGTCTAGAAGGAAATTGCAAAGAAATTGGTAACTACCTTGAAACGAATGAAAAAGAGAATACAACAAATCAAAACGTATGGGATGCAGCAAAAACAGTGCAGGGAGGGGAATTTATAGCCATAAATACTTATATTTAAAATGAAGAAAGATCTCTTCTTGCCCTTTTGGCCAAGACCAAGTGCAAAAAAGAAAGAAAGAGCTAAAATCAAAGACTTAACTGAACACCTGGAAGAACTAGAAGAATAATAACAAATGAATCCTAAGCAAGCAAAAAAAAAAAGGGAATCACAAAGATGAGAGTAGAACTAAATGAAATTGAAATGAAAATCACTAAAAAAAAATTAACAAAACCAAAAGCTGGTTCTTTGAGAAGATTAATAAAATTGAAAAGCCTTTAGCTAGAATAACAAAGAAAAAAAAAAGAGAGAGAGAAGATGCAAATACCTAAAATAAAAAAAAGAGAGGGTATATCACAACTAACCCCATAGAAATAATGAGTATCTTAAGAGTATATTTTGAAAAATTGTATGTGAGCAAGATGGATACTTTAGATCATATGGACAAATTTCTAGAAACACACAAGCAGGCTACATTGATGAAAGAAGAAACTGATGAACTCAATAGACCAATCACAAGTAACGAGATTGAATCAGTCATCAACAATTTCCCAACTAAGAAAAGCCCAGGAATAGGTAGCTTCACAGGTGAATGCCACCAATTGTTATGGAAAGAATTAACACCAATCCACCTTAAACTCTTCCAAAAAATATAGTAGTGGAAAGATCATTTCCTTTCTCATCCTATTGTGACAACATCACCCTAATACCAAAGCCACATAAAGATACCACAAGTAAAGAAACCTAGACTGATCTCTCTAATGAATCTGGATATTAAAATCCTCAACAAAATATGTGCTAACCATATCCAATAATACATCAAATGAATTATACACATTGATCAATTGGGTTTCATCCCTGGTATGCAAGAATGTTTCAACATAAGAAAATCAATCAATGTAAATACGCCACATTAAGAGATCAAAAGAAAAAAAAATCACATGTACTGAAGCAGGAAAAGCATTTGAGAAAATCCAGCACACTTTCTTGATTAAAAAAAACACTTCAAAACATAGGATTAGAAAGAAAATTTTTCAACATTATAAAGGGCATATATGAAAAGACCACAGGTAACTTCATACTCAATGGTGAAATGTTAAAGGCTTTCCTTTAACATATGGAACAAGACAAAGATGCCCACTCCCATCACTCTTATTTAACATTGTTTTATTAGTACTTGCAGGAGCACTTTGGCAAGGAAAAGTAATAAAAGGCTTCCAAATTGGAAAAGGAGAAGTCAAAGTCCCACTATTTGCAGATAACATGATCATATACATAAAGGCCCTGAAGAATCTAAAACAAACTTCTAGAACTGATAAACAAGTTCAATAAAGTGGCAGGATATAAGATCAACAAGCAAAAATCAGTAGCATTTCTGTACACAGATAATAAGCAATCTGAGGAAGAAATGAAGAAAAAAATTCCACATACAATAGCAACAAAAAGAAACAAATACGTAAGAATAAATTTAACTAAAGATGTAAAGGACTTGTACACAGAAAATTGCACAGCATTGTTAAAGGAAATCAGAGAAGACTTAAGTAAATGGAAAAAATTCCATGTTCATGGATAGGAAGACTAAACATCATTAAGATGTCTATCTTACCGAAAATGAAAAAAAGTAATTTCCTGGGGAAGAAATGGAAGAAAATGACACTGTACTTACAAGACAACAGATATTGCAGTGATAAAAAGCAAAATGACAAAAAAAAAATATTTTTTTTCATTTTCTAAACCCCAATTTTTAACTTTATTTTAGTTTTAGTTTTTCTATATTATTAAGTATTTTATTTCTTATGTTTAAACCTATCAGTATTATTTCATTTTCCTATTAATTGAATTTGACAATATTCTTGGCTTAATTTTTGAAGAAGTTTTGGATCACAGAAAGGTTACAACTATGGCAGGGGAGGATCAATGGTGTGGGGTGCCAGTGTTGGGGGATACATGGGAGGATATTCACCTGGGCATATATATAAGGTATATAAATATGTTCAAATGTTCCTGGGGCATTGCCACAGTGGGTAGAGATTCATGCAACAAGCAAACCAAAAATGATTCCCTATCCTGGGGAGCTCTGCCACAATCTCTAGTGGAAAAGCAACAACCCCCAAGTACAGGGGCAACAATTAGTGAAGAAAGATGGTCCATTGATGGGCTCTTGATATTGATGACTATGCTTATGAGCCTTTTGTTTTGAATTTTCAACTTAGCCTAGTGTTGTAGGGTGCCTAAGAGTTACCTCCTGAGAGCCTCCTTGTTGCTCAAATGTGGCCATTCTCTAAACCAAACTCAGCCTATAAATGCATTACCTTCCCCCCAGCGAGGGACATGACTCCCAGGGATGAACCTCCCTGGCACTGAGGGATTACTACCAAGCACCAGCTTGTGATACAACTTGAAAAAGACCTTGAATAAAAGGGGGGAAAGGTAAAGACAAATGAGTTTATATGGCTAAGAGATTTCAAAGTGTTTCGGGACGTCATCAGAGAGGTAACGCAATGCTTATGCATGTCTCAGCAGAATCTCATAGACAGTCAAAGTAGATACTACCCCAAACAGTGGGGCTCCTGAGGGTTCCAGAGACACCTATGTCCTACAGTCTTGGCAGATAGGTCAAGAATTTGATGCCTTGACAGTGTATCCTGCTTTGGAGATTGTGCTCCCAAGTGTGACAGAGTTAGATTCAGATGTGATTTCTACACATGCCTCTTCTTTCCCTTTTTATTTAAATTTATAGTTGATGCTCTAGTTGGTAGGTGTATGTCCAAGAAACTTGAATCTCTGGGCTCTCCATGTGCCAGCTAGGCCCTGAGCCTCATCCGAGTTGCAACACCTACTCTCCTGTTCATTAGACTTACCCAGGACAACTAACAAGGAGGTGAAGATGGACAACCATCACACCAAGGAACCGAGAGTGTCTACAATTGCAAGCAAGAGAGTCCTATCCACCAGCCATATGGGATCAAAGACCCCTCTCAATTAGAGGTTGAGTGGTCATCACCAACTCAGAATTCTCAGGATTGGGGAATAAAATATGGACTAGAGTATACTTACTGGTATTCTACGATAGACTTATTGTGATTTTAGCAATGAAAGAAATTATAGCAGTGATGTGGAGACAGTGGCCACTGGAGGTGCTGAAGTCAGGGGAAGTGAAAAAGAGGCGTAATATGGGGACATTTTCAAGACTTAGAATTAACTTGAATGACATTGCAATGACAGATACAGGCCATTATATACCCTGCCAAAACCTACAGAATTGAGTGGGACAGAGTATAAACTACAATGTAAACTATAATCCATGCTTAGTGGCAAGGCTCCAAAATGTGCTCATCAATTACAATGAATGTACCACACTAAGAAAAGAAGTTGTTAATATGGGGGAAAGTAAGAGGTCTGGGGAGTGGGGCATATGGGAATCCCTTATATTTTTATGTAACATTTTTTGTAATCTAAGTAACTTTTAAAAATAAATAAAAATATATATTTTAAAAAAAGATGTCTGTCCTACCAAAACTGATTTACAGATTTAATGCAATTCCAATAAAAATTACAACAACATTTTTTACTAAATTGGAAAAGCTAACTATGAAATCTATTTGCAATGGCAAAGGTCCCCAGATAGCCAAACACATACTGAAAAGGCAAAAAAATGGAGGAATCATGCTAACT
Organism: Cabassous unicinctus; assembly: GCA_029593785.1. Classification (NCBI taxonomy): domain Eukaryota; kingdom Metazoa; phylum Chordata; class Mammalia; order Cingulata; family Chlamyphoridae; genus Cabassous; species Cabassous unicinctus. The sequence goes on from JAQZBX010095682.1 coordinate 7,946, forward strand.
GACCTTAAAGCATACTACAAAACTACAGTGGTCAAAACAACTTGTTATTGGCCCAAAGATAATACATACTAAAAAAATAGAATGAAACTAAGAGTTCTGAAATAGATTCTCACATATTTGGTCAACTGACTTATGATAAGGCCACCAAGCCCACTACACTGAGAAAGTATGGCCTATTCAACAAATGGTGCTTAGATAATTAGATATCCATATGCAAAAGAATGAGAGATGATCACCATCTCACACCATATTCAAAAATTAAATCAAGACTGAGCAAACATATGGATATAAGAGCCAAGATCAAAGAGTTCATAGAAGATAATGTAGGGAATCATCTATGAGATATAGTAGTAGGATATGGTTTCATAAATTTTACACACAAAGTGCAAGCAATGAAAAAGAAATAGATAAATGGGACCTTTTCAAAATTAAAAAAAATGCTTTTGTACTTCAAAGGAGATTGTTAAGAAAGTGGAAAAGCAGCCTACTCAATGGTAGAAAATATCTGGTAACCATTTATCTGATAAGGGCTTAATATCAAGTCTATATAAAGAAATCCTACATCTCAAAAATACAGAGCATGTTTAAAAATAGGCAAGAGATTTTAATAGATATTTTCCAAAGAAGAAATTCAAGTTCCTAAAAATCACATACAAAGATTCTCAATATCACTAGCCATTAAGGAAATGCATATCAAAACTACAATGAGATATCATCTTACATCTGCTAGACTGGCAGCTATTAATAAACAGAGAGCTACAAGTGTTGGAGATGATGTTGATGAGAGGGAGCACTCATCCATGGCTGGTGGAATGAAGAATGGTGTAGGCATTTTGGAGGACAGTTTGGCAGTTCCTCAGGAAGCTAATTATACAACTGCCATATGATCCAGCAATCCCACTGCTGGGAATATACTCAGAAATTGAAAGCAGGGACATGAACAGATATATGCACACAAATGTTCATAATGGCATTATTCAATATTTTTGAAATTTGGAAGCAACCTAAGTGTCTATTAACAGAGGAATGGATAAGCAAATTGTGGTATATGCATACAATGGAATATTACTCAGCTATAAAAAGGTATGCAGTGTTAACACACGAGACAACATGGATGAATCTTGAAGACCTTATGTTGAGTGAAGTAAGCCAGTCACCGAAAGATAAATATTACATGATTTCACTCATGTGACTTAAGCAAATTGGGAAGACTCACAAAACTAAAATCTGAAAGATAGGCTAACAGGAGAGATAAAAGAAATAAAGTTATTGAGCCGATGCCCAATATCAACAAAACCTATGATAAGGTGGAAGGGGGTGGTTGGGCAGTGGATGGGGGTGATGTTGGTACTGGGATATGAGGGGAGGAGAAAGTGCTGAAAAGTGAGGGGGAGTAGCTTGGGGGCATTGAGTTGTACTATCCATGGAACTGGGAAGAAAGCTAGAGGAAAAAACAGGTGAACTGTGCGGATTTGCAGGTCTGTGTTTAAAAATACAGTGGTGGGAATGTTCTATTGGCAAATCATGCAGGGAAGGGTTACTGGTGAATGGCGTCAGGTCTGGGAGATATGTGATATAGGGCATATCTATCTCACATACGGGGCAGGCTTCTATGTAATATAAAAATATTGTCATAGTGTGTTATCTCTGTGGGTGGAGACACACACAATAAACAAGAAAATATTAAACTCCCATTTGGGGGGGTCCTAGTATATTCTCAATTAGAGGGGCAAGAATCTCTCAAGAACATAAGCAGTGCCTAATAAAAGAAAACAGACGAATATGTCAAGCCCTAAATATTACTGCATATAACGATGAACCTTATTCTTCAAAATTTAAAACTTATTGTTTACCATAAGTTCTGAGGGGTTAGGGAGGGAGGAATAGAACAGATGAAACATAGGACCTTTTTAGGGCATTGGAATTGTTTTGCATTTTCTTGGCAATGACTGATACACGCCATTATAAGTTTTGTCAAAACATGTAAAAGTGTATGGTGTGAAATGTAAACCATAATGTTAACAATTGACCATGGTTAGTAGCAATGCTTCAATATTTGTTCATCAATTGTAACAAATGTACCATACTCATATAAGATGTTGTCAATAGGGGAAAATGTAAGAAGGGGTAGTGGTGGGGTATAGGAGTATCCCCTATATTTTCTTTGTGGCATTTCAGTACCTGAAAACTTCTTTGAAAATAAAGCAAAAAAAAAAATTTTTTTTTGACACTGGGTGATATACAGAAGAAATTGTCACTGTTCATAAAAGATAACATATCTTATGGTGATGAAATACACACAAAATAATTTAATTTTTAAAAAATATTTTACAATTTTTTGTGTTTTGTAATTTGTTTTCTATTATTATTTTAATTTTTATTATTTTTATTCATTTTTGGGCTTTGTTTTGGGGGAGGTGTGAGATTGTTTAAGTGTCACAACTGTAGCAGGGTAGGATCATTGTGGTGAATTGTCAATGATGGGGGGATGTGATGGGGGGATGTGTTGGGAGGGGTGCACCTGGGGCATGAATAAGTGCAAGTAGTCTTGGAGTGTTCTCTCGGTAGTTGGAGACCTACACAATAAATGAAAGAATATTGAATTCCCATTCTGGGAAGTCCTGCTACATTCTCTAATAGAGTGGCAAGAATCCCCTGAGTCCACAGGCTTGCCTACCAAAAGGAAGACAGAACAATATGCCAGGCCCCTGACATTGATGGCTGTAGCCTTGTTCTTGTGTATTGAAACTTAGCTTCATATTATATATTGCCTAAGAGTTACTTCCTGAAACCCTTCTTATTGCTCAAATGTGGCCCCTTTCAAAGCAAAACTCATCATATAAACTCACTATCTTCCACACTGCATGGGACATGAGTCCTGGGGATAATCTTCACTGGCATTGAGGGATTATTACCAAGCACAGACTAGCAATGTTTTTGGAAAATGACTTGACCAAGTGGGGGAAATATTAAATACAAATGAATTTTTATGGCTAAGAGATAATTGAGTGGGGAGGTCATACTAGAGTTTATGCTCATGCATGCCTCAGGAGGATCTCACTGACTGCCACAATAAACAGTCCCTCAAGGAGGAGTGCTCTTGTGGGCTCTAGAGCCATCTAGACACTAAAGGCAGGGCAGATTATCTCAGGAATTAGGCACCGTGTTTGTGGACATTAATTTGTAATATATGCTCTCCAACTTAACAGGGTTAGACTCATTTATAATTTCCTTACACATGGCTTTTCTGTTCCTTTTATTTGAAACCATAATTAACATTATAGTCATTAAGTATATATCAAAGAGACTCAAGTCTTTGGTCTGTTCATATGGTGGTTGAGCCCTGAATTTCAGCAGAGTTGCAACACCCACTCCACAGCTCATCAGACTCACACAGGACAACTAAGAAAAGGATGATGACGGACAACAACCATGCAAAAAACAAAACAAAACAGAGAATATCTACAACTGCAAGCAAGACAGTTCCATCCTTCTGCCCCATGGGAACTTAGCCCCCTCTCAATTAGAAAAAGAATGCAGAATGGGTATCACCATCCTAAAATCCTCAATATCGAGGAATGAATAAACATAAGGGGGAATGCAACTATGGACTAAAGTAGACATTATTTTTCTAGCAATGGAAGAATTTTTAACATTGATATAAAGGCAGTGATCACCAGAGTTTCTGACAAGAGGGAGAGTGAAGAATAGGTGTAACATGGGGCTTTTTGGGTACATTAGAATTGTTCTGAATTAGATTGCAATGATGGATACAGCCATTATACATTTTGGTAAAACCTATAAAAATGTGCACTTGAAAGTGTAAGCTATAATGTAAACTATTGAGTATGGTTAATAGCAATGCTTCAATATGTGTTCATCAAGTGCAACAAATGTACCATACTAACCAAAGATGTTGCTAGGCAGGAAAATTATTGGGGTGGG
>JAQZBX010095683.1:0-11887 GCA_029593785.1 Cabassous unicinctus
AACTTAGAGGATTTCTAGGTGTGGCTAGCTATTGCAGGCTCTGGATATCAAATTTTGGATTTATTGCTAAACCCCTATATGAAGCCCTAAAGGGGGAAGAAAAAGATCCTTTAGAATGGACCCCAGGATGCTCTCTGACATTTCAAAAACTTAAAGATGAACTTCTCTCAGCCCCAGCCCTAGGGCTCCCCGACCTAATGAAAGAATTTGAACTATTTGTCCATGAATGTCAAGGCATTGCACTAGGAGTATTAGTACAGGAATTTGGAGGAAATCTCCGGCTAGTTGCATACTTCTCAAAGCAACTCGACTCGGTTACCAGAGGCTGGCCAGCCTGCTTACGAGCAGTAGCTGTCACCTGTGATCTTCCCCAGGAAGCAGAAAAGTTCACACTGGGCTCTCCCACCTGAGTTCTCACCCTGCATTACGTTCTTATCATATTAGAACAAAAAGGGGGTCAAAGGTTAACTATGAGCCATCTAAGCCCATATCAAGCCAACTTACTAAACAACCCAAATGTCACATTAAAAACTATAGATAAGCTCCATCTGGCTACCTTACTGTCTGAATTTAATGAAAGACCAGAATGGAAAACTTCCAGACATGATTGTGTCAACTCCTTGATGAAGTATACTCTAGCTGCCCAGGACTAACAGACACCCCATGTAGTGGTTAGGCTAATGTGTCAACTCGGCCAGGGTAATTGTGTCCAGGTGTTTGTTCCAGCAAGCACTGGGCTAATTGTCATACAAGAGCATTTATGGACTTCAATCACCAGTGAGTTTACTGCATGGATGGCTGATTACATCTGCATCAATCAGGGAGATTATATCAACAGTGGGTGGCGCTTTTATCCAATCAGTTGAATGACTTAAAAGGGGAAGTGATTTCAACATTCAGAGAGAATTTCCCAGCTCATCATTGGACAGCCAGCTTCTCCCAGAAACTCATCAACGACCCTTCGTTGGACTTTCATCAGAGCCACTGGTTTGCAGCCTGCCTGTGGAGCCTGGACTTGTGCATCCCCACAGTTGCATGAGAGACTCTTTTAAAATCTCATATTATTAACAGATATCTCCTGTTGATTCTGTTTCCCTAGAGGACCCTGACTAATACACCCCATTACCAGATCCAGACCTTGAATTATGTACAGATGGAAGCAGCTACATGGACCATGAAAAATGCAGAGCAGGCTACTCAGTAGTCATTCTCACTGAAATATTACAAGAAAGCCTTTGCCTGCAGGAACTTCAGCACAAAGAACCAAATGAATTGCTCTCATAAGGGCCCTGCAACTGAGTACAGGACAAAAGGGGAACATATATACAGACTCTAGATATGCTTTTCCTGTCCTACATGCACATGGAGCCATTTGGAAAGAATGCAGTTTATTAACCGCTGCCAATAAAGATATATAACGTGTAGACCTGATCTTACAGCTGTTAAGTACAGTGTTACAGTCAAAGGAATTTGCAGTTATTCATTGTAAAGGACATCAAACTACTAACAGCAAAGAAACTAAAGGCAATAGACTGGCAGACAAAGCAGCCAGAGACGCAAACAAAAGGGAAATCCTCTCCCTCCTTGACACCCTTGATTTGTTTTACGAAAACCACCCACTATTACCTCACAGTAACTGAGGACCTGAACTAGAGACATTTGGAAGACCTCAGTATTCAGAAAAAGCCTTAGCAAGGGCAAAAGGATGAGGATTTACAAGTCTAACTAAACAGAGATGGTTACAAAATGAAAATGAATGCAGTGATATGAGTAAAATTTTTGTCCCAGAAAACCTCCTCAAACCCATAACACACTCTCACCAAATTACACACTATGGACAAGAAACCCTGTACAAATGGCTCAGCCAGTTTCTAGTCGAACCTAACCTATGCTGAACTATTCAAGCTGTAACTGATCAATGTGTAACATGCACTCCAGTCTGTTTTGGCATTTCCAGGCAAGGGTTGTTTTTTTTTTTTTTGTTGTTGTTGTTGTTGTTGTTTTAACAGAGAAAAAGATTAGACAAGTTGTTTGTGGCTGGTGGATATTTGGGGTGCTTCAAATATCTTTCAGGTTAATAATAGTTTGCTGAGTTCTTTATCTTGCTTATGGTGCCTGGATAGCTTGAGGTTTTGAGGAGCACTGTTGCTTGAGGCTTTGCATACTGTGGTGATTTGTGATACCTGGCTGAGACCTGCATAAGAGCAGCCTCCAGAATGATCCCTTAACTCCATTTTAAATCTCTTAGCAGTAGTAACTCTATTTTGTTTTATTTCTTTTAATACAAGTGTATGAGTGTAGCAGTTTGATATTGTTTATGAATTCCAAAAATAGATACTGGATCATGTTTGTGAACTGGTCTGTTCCTCTGTGTGTATTAGATTGGATTGAATTCAGAGGTTTCACTTTGACTTGATTAAATAATGATTAAGGCTTTGATTGGGCCACGTCAGTAGGACATGAGAAAACGACAAGGCAGAGGAGTTAGCTGGAGTTTTTAATGCTGGAGCCCTGGGAAGTAAACACACAGAAAAGCAGACATGTGAGGAAAGAGAGAAGGCTCCATTAGACACAGCAGAGGCCCCGGGAAGAGAGACGAGCCATTTGCCTGATAGTTTACAGCTGGCTTTGTGGAGCGAGCAGAGCAGCTGAGCCCAGAGAGAAACTAGCCCTGGGAGAGAGAGGAGACTTATCCCAACCTACAGCTGATATTGGAAGAAGCTGGGGTCACGGAGCCTTAAGAGGGAGAGGAATGCTGAATGTTGGCAAATGTCAGCAGCCATCTTGCTCCGACACATGGCAACAGACTTTGGTGAGGGAAGAAATTTATGCTTTATGGCCTGGTAACTGCAAGCTTCTACCCCAGCTAAATCCCCTTTATAAAAGCCCGCAGAGTTCTGGTCCTTTGCATCAGCACCACTTTGGCTGACTGATATGAGGGTGCCCTGTATCATGTTACATATGTTGCTGTTGTTGTTTCAAAATGAAACCTACTGATAAGGGCTTGGGAGGATGTTGCTTCTTTCTCCAGTGCTGCTGTCAACTGGCTGAGCAGGAACAATATGTTCCATGCTAAGGGCTTAAATCTAATATTTCCATTTACTAGATTAGAGTAGATAAGGAAAAATAAAGTCAAATTTAGCCAAAGAGGCAATAATTCTCCTGGTATTCATGTACTAGTTTATGGGAAAAAATCCACCTTGGGCTTAAATCTCTCTCATTTGAAAAACTATCTTTAAATGGAGGTTTCAATCATGCAAAATAAACCCTCTCTTAGTTTACCCATTTGTTTTGGCAAGCCACGCTAAAATTCAGAGGCTTAAATCCATTTTATTTGGATTTTCAGGTTAGGAATTCGGGTAGGGCTTGGCTGGACAGGATGGGGGGCGGCCACGGTTAGAGTCCACTTCCAAGATGGCTTCTTCACTCACATATCTGGTGCCTTGGTGCTCATTGGGCTCTTTCTCCATGTGGTCTCATCCTTCCAGGCCTCTCCATGTGGTTTGGGATTATCTCAGGATGTTAGGCTCAGGGTGGTCACAGTTCCTACATGGCTGCTGCCTTCAGAGAGAGAAAACAGACCCTGCCGGGCCTCTTAAAGGCTTCAATCTAAAATGGATACAGCATCATTTCTGGTGTATTCTGTGTGTAGAGCAGTCCCAGTCCAGCCCAGATCCAAGGGGGTAGAGAAAGAGACCCTGCTTCTAGATGGGAGCATGGCAACAAATGTATGTCCATTTTCAGTTTGACACATCATCTATCCATTTACTGTTTGGACATGTGATGCCCGAAAATCATTTCTGGAGCCACAGTGGGTCGGATTTGAGGCTCTACTGAGTTGTGTAATTATCTTATCATCAGTGAATTCACACAAATATTAAACATTTTGAAAAGAATAACTAATGAAAATTCTATCATCTTTTATTTGGTGGTTGAAAATGCCAATGCTTTTATCTTGCAAAAACAATTTTGTCCTCTTCCAGTACATCAAAACATTCAGTGGAAGAAGGCTAGGAAATAACTAAGCAGAGGTGTTGATTTAAGAATCAGTGTGATGAAATCTTGCCGAGAACAAAATTCAGGGGAAGCCAGGTTCTTCTTGGGCCACATCTCATATATATATATATGTTTTTTGTTTGTTTGTTTATTTGTTTGTTTTTTAAACCCAAGGGTACCATGGAATGCTACGATAAGTCCGGTTCATCCATGAATTATCTCAATATTTACCTTAGGGCTTCAGGTAAACTTTAAGGGTACTTGTTATCACATAAGATCTAGATTAAAGAGACTGTTAAATTTCAGTCTTTTTACATCTCTGGATGAAAGCAAAGACAAGACCCTGTTTACATCACAACTTGAGAGAATGAGGGAGACTCACCACGGCTGCCTGTTGCTCTGAATTTTAACATTTGGAATACTATCTAATATTGTAAAAATCTTTTTCTATTACTAATCATTTTTTGACAAGTGCAATCACATTGCAGGTTTGTTCCCTCCATTTTGTCAGTGTGATTACAGCAGCATGCCTCCATTTCAGTGGTTATGGTCCACACAGAGGGTAGAATAAGGGTTGGAACTTTCAACCCTCATTTATATACATAAAGAGTTTGCTGCTTTTGTTTTGTTTATATTGTTAGTACTCTAAATCATTTAATAAGTTAGTATCTATTTCTAATGCACAGAAAGAAGATCATTTTTTTCTATCATTTAATTTTTCTACCATATTCTTATTTTTTTTATAGAGACTGATTTTATTTGTATAAGCCAACATGATAGCTACACAGAAATCTTAATTGTAGAGCAGAGCAATTTATTACCACATGATTAACACTGGCTATACCATATAGATACATGTTATAATTTTATGCATAATTCCTTGAAACAAATTGGTTTACATCCATCAGAAAGGTTGAGCTTGCCAGCTACCTGCAAGTTTACTACCTGTTATGAAAATCTACCGTCCTATCAGGAAAAGGTTAATATTTCTCAGCAGCGTTCCCATTGCCATAACTTAAAGTAATTTTCACAATGTAGTAGGAAACAGATAAGGTGTCTACAGTTTGTTGGCCTTCTCTGTAGGTAACACCATATTCTTAATTTAGTGGGTATCATTCCATTCAAAGCGAACACATCAAACCAAGTTTAGGTTGAACCAAATTTTATTTCATTTAGTAATTTCTTAAAAGCTTTCATGACCTACCTTGAAGCAGTTGGACAGACCCAGAAAGATTCTTAAATTCAGGGATTAAGAATTAATCATTGGATTAAGACTGTTTATTAGATAAGGCAAAGGTTATATACTAGAAAGTTTTATAGGCCATTTGGCTTTTCTTGAAGAAAGCAGATGGGCAGAGTCTTCACCTCTGACGTCAGCCAGCTAGCAGGCGCACCTGTATGTCTTTATCACAAAGGGGACCAAGCAACCGTTTGGCAGGACAATGTGTGCTGATGGTGAATCAGCAGCATGATATTCAAAAACAAAGAACTGCATCTTTTGTCGGTGCTATAGTTAGCTGCTGTGGCTATCTGTGGGATAATATTAAGAAGGGTCTTAGCGACACAACAACCCCACATAGGGTGATTTTGGTAAAACGTGAAATAGAAATAATCTCTTGGCAAAAGACAAGCAACACCCGGGATTTAGCAATAGTAACATGAAATTATACATAATTTCCTATTGGGATTCTTTGCTTATAATAAGACTGAATGCTCTCTCCTTAGAATCTTTGTGTTTTATGTGTGTTGAGGGCAAGTAGGGTTCCTTGGCAAAGGGGTGGGTCATCTATGGGAATGTCAACTGTAAAGGGAAAAGGGAAAACAAGCTAGGGAATAATAGAAATCCTAGTGTAAGGAAGCACGTACATGTCTAATAGGGAACCAGTTTGAAAAATGAGCTCGCCTCATTTGCCAATTGATACAACACTTGAAATTGAAGTATCTGAAAGAGATTTTGGCCCTGAGATATGAGAAAATCATACCAGGAGATGCAGAAAACTTTTAGGAGCAAAATCTGTGGTTTAGGAAAAATAATAACTTGACAAAGTATTGCTAGTATTTCTATAAATTTCAAAATTTGCTAGGATTTTTACTTGTTTGGCACAATTACATGTTAAATTGAAAGTTCATGGGCCTAAAAACAATTTTGTTTCTATCAATCTACTTTTCCCAAAAGTCTTCAACAGTTTCAACTTTCAGACCCCGATTTTGTTCCATGATGAAGTGTAGGCATCTATCAATGATCTAGGCAAAAAAAAATTAATGAAGAAAAGTAGTAGAAGCAAGAATTGAAAAAGAAGCAAAAGGTAATGTAGTGGGACAACAAAACAACTCTGCAGTGTCCGAGGAACATGTTTTTATAATATACACAGCTAAGGGACTCGCACGAGCATCCAGCTAGGCAAGTCATTATGTTTCAGTAAATGCCACAGTGAGGTTTGTGAAGCAAGGGCCCTAAAAGGGAAAAGGTAGAATCTACCTGGTGTGGAAGGCAGAAAGCTTCAGGAAAAAAAATATAAGAGGAGAAATCTGGCTCAGATGACAAGACTCAGTCCACCAATCTTGGCCCTCTCCAATTGCTTAATGAGATATACCAAATCCTGCGATTTTCTGACTTCTGCTGTGTGGGTTGGATGGGATGTTATGCAGATAGGGATAATTCCCATTCCTGGAAAATAGTGTCTTATGTGGATGACTGCTCATTTTCAGTCAGCACAATAAATGGATCACCTACTAGGAAAATTGGGTTACCTTAGCCCTCTAAGCTCAGTTCTCTTTATTGAACATTTATGCTCAGGGACTTCTCTGTTACTGAACTTTAAAGGCACATACATGTCAATGCTGCTGTGCTAGAACCAAAGTAAGTGGACTGGGCCTACCCCCAACGCATGCCAATTTGCTACCCTTGGTGGAGCTTTGCTTTATTTCTGTGAACAGAGCTTGACAAGCTGCCTTTTTTATTGTGGTAAAATATAGAAAACAGAAAATTTGCCATTTTAACCATTTTTAAGAGTATGAATTCATTCACAATGTTGTGCAACAATCAGCACCATTTCCAGAATTCTTCATCACTCTAAAAAACTCTGTGTCCATTAAGCAATTAACTCCCATCCCAACCCATCCCCCGCCTCGGGCAGCCACTAACTTACTTTCTGTCTCTACGAATTTGCCTATTCTAGATATTTCATATAAGTGGAATCATACAATATTTGTCCTTTTGTGTTTGGCTTATTTTAGTTGGCATAATGTTTTCAAGGTTCATTCATGTTGTTGCATGGATCAGAACTTCATTCCCTTTTACGACTGAATAATATTTCATTGTATATATATATCACATTTTGTTTATCCATTCATCGGTTGATGGGCACTTGGGTTGTTTCCCCCTTTTGACTATTGTAAATAATGCTGACAGTGGTATGCAATATCTGTTTTGAGTTCTTATTTTCAGTTCTTTGAGGTATATGCTAAAAGTGGAATTGCTGGGTCTTATGGTAATTCCATGTTTTAAGTTTTCTACAGTGGTTGCACCATTTTAGATTCCCACCAGAAATGTGTAAGGGTTCCAATTTACCCACTCATCAAAAATATAGGGGATTCCCACATACCCCACCCCCACACACACATTTTCCCCCATTAACAGCATCTTTCATTATTGTGGTCCATTTGTTACAATTGATGAACACATATTGAAGAACTGCTACTAACCATGGTCTGTAGTTTAAATTAAGTTTTACACTTTGCACTGCATGATTTTATAGGTTTTGACAAAATGTATAATGGCTGGTATCCATCATTGTAATATCAAGCACAAAGATTCCAATCCAACTGTCTTTTGAAACCCAATCTGCTTGTTTATAGAGAAGTGGCTAATCTAGTCTTTCATTTATTTCTCTCTTATGTGCTGTTTTTAAACCTCTCAGTATGGTTTGAGCTATCAGCATGGACTTTGATTGGCCCACTTGCAATTTCCCTGATTCAGTTTCTTTATTTATTATACATTTACTATATGCTGGGCATTGTTCTACCTGCTTTACAAATATGCACTCAATCCTTATAAGGACCCTTTGAGGTAGGACTATCATTGGCTTCATTTTATAGATGAAGAAACCAAAGTACAGAGAAGTTAAGAATTTGCTCAAACTCACACCACTAATAAGTCTCAGGGTCATGTTACTTCCCCCTTACCTCGTCTAACTCATGCCCTCTGCTCGTCACTCTTATTTCCCACATCCAGAAACCTCAGTTCTAATCGAGCCACGGTCATGATATCCTCATTCCCACTCTCTGCCTTTGCTCTTATTATTATTTCTGTGTGGAATATACTCAACTCTTGTTCCCAAGCTTCCAAATCCCATTCATCCTCCAAGGATCAGGTCAAGTACGGCATCCTCCATGAAGTGTTTCTGAGCCACACAAGCCCACCTAGCGGTTAAGGGGAACTGAGACCTGGCACTGTGTGCCTAGGAACTGAATGTACAACCTTCCAGAACCCCCACAATCATTGTCCTTCCAGAGAGAACAGACAACAAAGCCAGGATGACTCAAAAGTAGATTGCATACTCCCCCAGAAGTCATCTGGCTGTGGTTTGTCACAATGACCTTAAGGCTTTGGAATCAGTGTCAGCCAAGTGAGGGCAGGGAGCTTGGAAACAGACTGAGATTGGATTAATAATACCAGATTTGTTGAAGGAGTCACTGGATTGGAGTGAGTTTACTTGCCACCATTTAGAATAGAGTCAACTGTACTAGAGTTGACTGCCATGGGTCAGGCATAAATTAATGTCAATACCAGAGAGAATAATTTTGCTCATGAGAGTTTTGAAGTCTGTGAAATTGAAATTCTGTGCCTTTTATGCATCAAATATTTTAAAGGTATAAACCTTGTTAAGAAAAATTATCTCAAACTTGGAAATAAAGCAAAAGGATAACTGCACATCCTTTCAGTGACATATGGGAGTTTTCCCTAATGGGCCCCCTCAAAGATTAATTCTGTAGGAGAATGTACCTTTGTTTGATTTACTTTTTTTTTAGGAAGTATGGGGGATTGAACCCAGGACCTTGTACATAGGAAGCAGGCACTCAACCTCTGAGCTATATCCACTCCCCAGTGGGAGTTGGTTTTTCCATTTGTTTTTTTGTTGTTGTTGTTTGTTTGTTTGTTTTGTTTGTTTGTTTGTTTGTGTTTTTAGGAGGTACTGGGGATTGAACCCAGGACCCCATACATGGGAAGCAGGAGCTCGATCACTTGAGATATATCTGCTCCCCTCTTTATTTTTAATTAAGGCCCAGACTTGGAGAGGTTATATGATAATTTGAAGCCTTTTTTGTCTGGTTGAGATGTAAATAATTTCTGTCTGGCAAAAAAGATAACCCCAAATATTACATTTTTGTTGCTCTGTAGGCTATGAACCACCTTTCTCTCTAATTGAATAATCTTATTCCAGCATTCCTTCTTTCAGTGCCTATATACTCTCAAGTTCTCCTTTGAACCAGTTTTACCAGCCTGCTATAATCTATTTAATGAGATAAATAAGTCTGGGATATGTGCTCACTTGATATTTGTCTGAGATGCATGTTTTTAACATTTAAAAAATTATGCTTTTGTAAGTCCTGGTCTGAAAGTGAGAATCTTTATGGAGAAGTATTACAGACCTTTAGAAATGATGTTAAAAATAAAACTCAGTGAAGTCTTTATTTTTCTTCTAACAAATTCGGAAGAGTCAGAGCACTTAGTTGCTAATGAGAGACAGTGAGTGCCTTCAGCGCTGTTCTGAATGATGGGGACGCAATCATCAGAAAGATGCATTAAGAATGAGATGATGCAGAACAAAGAGGCAAACCTAGTAATTCACCAGCCAGTGCTTTTCTTTCTTTATTTCTTTTTAAAATTTGAGTTCATTTAACTTTAAAGTCTGTGTCAGTTTTGAATTTAAGATAAACTATTACTTGACAGTTCTTCTAACCTAACAGAAACCCATAAAAATGAATTAGAATGAAAATGCCATTGCTCTTTTATTCTGCTTTCAGTAGAACGTGTAATTTTCCACAATCTTCTTGATTCCTTTCATTGTTTGCAACGTATCCATGGGCATGTGTAGAGGTTACAAACTTACTTGAAGATGCTACTTTCTTATGCTCTGAGAGATTTGACAGGTTTCTTTTGTGTTTTTCCTCACAAACTTCTGGAAGAGACATTGGTGTTTCCATAATGAAGATGTGTTGGGGTTTGAGGACTAGGGGCAGTATAATATGGTGGCAAAAGTTCTGGGTCACCGGGTAGACTGTCTGGGTTCAAATTGCGGCCCTACCACTTCCTCAATAGACTCCAATTATTTAACCTCTCTAAGCTTTAGTTCCCCATCTGTAAGATGGGGATGATGGGGAAGCACATGTGGCTCAACCAGATGGGCACCCGCCTACCATATGGGAGGTCCCAGGTTCCGCCACAGTGAGTAGGCGCCACGGCAAGCAGACGCTACAAGCCAGCAGACACTGCAGCCTGCGGGAAGCGGATGTGGCTCAGGCCATTGGGCACTCACCTCCCATGTGGGAAGTCCCAGGTTTGGTTCACGGTGCCTCCTGGAGAAGGCAAGCAAACAATGAGCAGACAGATGAGAGAACCATCTGGGGGAGGGGAGGATAAATAAATAAATCTTAAAAAAAAAAAAAAGATGGGGCTGATGATCGTGCTCTGAGGTGCTTGGCCGAGTGCCTGGCAAATGGTAAGCATCCAATAATGGGTGCTATTAATATTTTGGCGGTAGGGAATAAGAGAATGTGTGAATCTTGTCCCTTTGTACGTGGTTCACCTTTAGGGCATCTCTTTAACCGTCTCCCCTGCTCTTTCTCCTCCTTACCCACTAAGGCCATAGTGCGAAATTACTAGATTTTCAGCATTCATTTGTATGTATCCAATAAATTTGTTGCCCTATCTTTTTTGGAGAAAACAAACAATCCCCCCCACTCCCACCCTCTGCCCCCCCAAGCAGGAGAGTCAAACATTTCATTTACCTGAAGGAGAGAAATGGCTCGATGCATTATTTCCCATGAGTGTATTCCTATATTTTTTTCCTCGTGGACAATAATGCTCAGCCCCCCCTCCCCCAACCTCCTCATGGGATTGTTGACTTTCCTGGACTTTCAGGTTCCAGTCATGGGGAGGAGGTCACTGCTCTCCCCTATTCCTACAGTGGCGGTCTGGGTGTCACCTAACACTGTGGCATGAGGGAGGGGAGAAACATCCCTGTCAGTTTCGACTGGAGCTGCAGTCCCAGTCCTGGTTTCCTCAAGCCTGACAGCTTAATTATAAGGCTTCCTCCACAAGTTACATAGACAGCCGAGATCCGTGCCTGCTTTCTTGTCCTGACAGTTATCCTCTGTGTTGTAAGGCAGTTCTTTCCTGGCAGATTCACAGAACATGTTTATATGAGGCTAATCTTTCAAGGGACTCTGGGTGATTTCACCCAAACATTTCCTAAAGTTGTCCAAGATAATCTACTTCTAATAATAACTCCAGGGTCTGTGGCTGGTAGATAAAGGAAGAATTCTAAAGATGCTGGAGGAAGTGCTGATGTTCAATGCGAACACTGACCATGCTGAGGTGCACTGCTGGGTGGGGGTGCTCAGGGCTGGCAAGAGTTCATGTGAGAAGTCCAGCGGTGTGATTCAGGTGGGGATGCCTGAAGATGGAATGGACTGGGCTGTGATTTTGTGTTTCCCCCATGGTAGATTCAGTTTGAAGCTTAGCAGTCATCTACTTGGGTTGGGTATATGGAATTTTCTATCCTTTAAGTGCAGGATGTTAGGGTGAAATGATCTTTGAGGTCCCTTACAACTCTAGGTTTAGATGCTACTATGTTATTTTTCCTTTCCCCCAATATTCTTTTTTTAA
>JAQZBX010095684.1:0-11887 GCA_029593785.1 Cabassous unicinctus
CTTTTTTCTATAAGCACTCAGGGCTATAAATTTCCCTCTCAGTACTGCCTTTGCAGTGTCCCATAACTTTTGATAGTTTGTGTTCTCATTTTCATTCATCTCCAGATATTTAATGAATTCTCTTGCAATATCTTCTTTGACCCAGTGATTATTTAAGAGTGTATGTTTATGTTCCATATATTTATGAATTTTCCCTTTTTCCATTCATTCCAGAATGGCTTTTCAGATTCATTTAATTATGATCTGAGAAAGTGTTTTGCATAATGTATTAGTCAACTAAAAAGAGTGCTGATACAAAGTACCAGAAATCTGTTGGCTTTTAAAAGAGCATTTATTTGGGGAAAAAGCTTACAGTTACAAGGTCCTATGGAGTCCAAATCAAAGTTACTCCTTACCAAACTCTGTGAAGAGCAAGACTGCTAGTGAAGAAGCAAGATTACAGGCAATTCGGTGAGAGTTCAGCTTTCCTTTTCCTTTTACTGCCCCCATGAGCTCAGCTTCTTCTGATCTTAGCTGTGGGCTGGAAGGCTAACTTCTTTCTGGGTTCAGCTGCTCTGTTGTTGTCACAAGGCCAACTGTAGACTATTAGGCTCATTTCTCTTCCCAGGGCCTCTCCCATGTCAGTGGAGCAGTCTTCCTTCCTCTGTGTTCTCCTTGTATCTACTTCTTTGCTCTTCATTAAGTATCAATTTATATAGCCCACCAAGGGGGCAGGGACTCAACCCTGCCTAATGATGTGGTCAAATCAAAACCCTAATCTTGACTTAATAAAGTGAAAGTCAAACCTCTGAATTTAATACAATCAAAGGGGTATCATGCCCAGAAAAACAGAGCAATGTACAAACATAATCAATATCTTTTTTTTGGAATTCATAAATAACATCAAAGTACAACACATAATTTCAATATTTTTAAACTTATTGAGACCTCTCTTGTGACCCAACATATGGTCTATCTTGGAGAATGATCTGATCACTTGAAAATAATGTATGCCTGCTGTTTTGGACATAAATTATTTTGGGGTGTATTGCTCTGTAAATGTCTGTTAAGTCTAGTTCATTTATCATATTTAAGCTAACTGTTTCTTTATCCTCTGTCCAGATGTTCTATCCAATACTGAGTGTGGTATATTGCAGTCTCCAACTATTATTGTAGACACATTTATTTCTTCCTTCAATTCTGCCTGTATCTATGGACACATAATATTTGGATATTTATATTTATGTCTTTCAAAAGGCTTGGGAAGTTTTCAGTCATTATTTCCTCAAATATTTATTATAGTTATTTCTTTTTCGGTTAATTGCTCCTTTTATTAATATATAATGACCTCCTTCATCCCTTATAACAGTTTTGCATTTAAAATCCATTTTTTTTCTGGTATAAGTATCACAAGTCTGCTCTTTTTTTTTGGTTTCTATTTGCATGAAATAACTTTTTAAAACCTTTTACTTTAAACTGAATTGTGTCCTTACATCTGAGGTAATTCTCTTGTAGACAGCAAGTAGATGGCTGATATTTTAAAGTTTCATCCTCTCAGTCTATGTCTTGATTTGGGAATTCAAACCATTAACATGCACTGTTATTACTGTAAAGGCTTTACTCACTTCATTCATTTTGTCCTTGGGCTTTCCGTTGATATATGTTACTATTGTCTCTCTTTATCTTGCAGTTTACCCTTCCTAATAGTCATTTCTACACTCTTCTTCAAATTCCTCTCCCTTGTTTTTTTTTTTTCCTTTAAGGCTACAGCACTCCTTTAGTATCACTTGTAATTCTGGTCTTTTGGTAGCATTCTCTCTCAGCTTTTATTTTTCTGTGAAGACCTTAAACTCACCCTCATTTTTGAAGGCTGGTTTTGTCAGATACAGAATTCTTGACTGGGAGTTTTTCTCTTTCAGTACCTTAAATACATCATACCAATTTTTTCTCATCTCCATGGCCACTGATAAGTTCCAGCAATTAATCTTACTGAGATTACCTAGTATGTGATGATTTGCTTTTCTCTTGCTGCTTTCAGAATCCCCTTTGTTTCTGATATTTGTCATTCTGAATAGTAGGTATCTTGGAGTAGATCTATTTGGATTTATTCTGTTTGGTGTGTGTTGTCCTTTTTCAAAATTCATAATTATGTCTTTCAAAAGGGTTGGGAAGTTTTCAGTCATTATTTTCTCAAATATTCTTTTTGTCCCTTTTCCATTCAATTATCCTTCTGGGACACTGATAACACAAATATTTGTGAATTTAGCATTGTCATTCAATTCTCTGAACCTCTGTTCCGTGATTTTCCTATTCTTTTCTCTTTGTGTTCTCCTGTCTTTTCAGTGCAGATGTTTTGTCCTCAAAATCACTTTTTCTATCTTCAAGCAATTCAAGTCTGCTCTTATGTGCTTCTAATGTATTTTTAATCTCATCCATTGTGTTTTTCATTCTCATAAGATCTTTAGTTTTCTTTGTAGGCTTTAAAATTGTTTTTGTTTATTTTTATGCTGATCCAGAGTGTTCTTAAAATCTTTTATCTCTTTATTCATATTTTCCTTCAAATCTTTGAATTTATTTAGGAGATTTGTGTCATTATCATTGATTAGTTGCCATAAATCCTGTATATCATCAGAATATTTGGTTTGTTCCCAATATCCAAATATCTGGATATATTGCTAAATTTACTCTAACACTCAATTTCTCTCTCTTGTCTATTTGGTTTTTATTTTTAATGGCTCTTTTTTTATTTTTGGTTCAATTTATTCAGAATCTTTAATATTCTCCAGCTTAAGTTATCAAAATTGGGCCATGGACAAACTCATGAGTTGCAGATTTTCTCCCATGAATTCAGGTTAACAGGGGCCGAAATGCGATTTTTCTCCCTGTAGTTTCCTGGTGGGCCATGAGATGGCAGTCAGTGGCAAACCTTTCCAGGGAGGTGTTTCATTCAACCTCTGTTTGCCTGTATTTCTGTCTGGCCAGAGCCAAGATTCAAAGTGGGCTAAGCTAGTGGAATACATTGAAGAGAAACCACTTTCCTTCCTCAGACACACCCTACCTCTTTCCTTGTAATAGCTTACTGGGAGGAAAGCATCTGTTCTCCTCTCAGGTGGCTGCAGTGAGCCAGAGGTTTTATCCAGCCTTAACATCTTGAGGGTGGGGAATGGGTTTCCTTCCAGGCTGCTGTGGGGTTTAAGTCCCTCATGTTTCTTGTTTTGCTTTCTTTGTTTCTCTGTCCCTAACTCTCCGGGGGTTGCACAGCACTGTCCTTATCTGCTTACCCCCAAAGTGGATATCTCAGGCAACTTTTGGCCCATTCTCCATTATTTTTGTGAGAAATTTGAGCCCTGCCTGCCTACTCCAATGCCATCTTCCCAGAAGTCCTCCTCACCTGCAATTTCTTACACAAATTTGAAAACTCTTTTTAAAAATATGTTTTTATTAAAGTATATCATTCATACATGAAACATATATAAATAATAAGTGTATAGTAAAAGTTGTGAACTTACAAAATAATATGCATAACATCATACAGGAGTCACACATCACCTCTCCACCAACACCTTGCATTGTTTTGATATATTTGTTACAAACTATGCAAGGCATCATCAAAATATTACCACTAACTATAGTCGATATCATACATTTGGTGTATTTTTCCCCCAATCCACCCATTTTTTAAAAATAAATCTATTTTATTGATACATATTAATAAAGCAACAGTTTATCCAATGTATACAATCAATAGTATTTGGTATAATCACATAATTGTGTGTTCATCACTTTAATTATTATTAAAGCATTTTCATTATTTCAATAATTAACTTCTTTCAGATACATGCTCTAGAAATTTCTCTCAGTGTATATATGTAGACATGTAGTCTCATGTAAATGTGCACATGA
Organism: Cabassous unicinctus; assembly: GCA_029593785.1. Classification (NCBI taxonomy): domain Eukaryota; kingdom Metazoa; phylum Chordata; class Mammalia; order Cingulata; family Chlamyphoridae; genus Cabassous; species Cabassous unicinctus. The sequence continues at coordinate 3,883 of JAQZBX010095684.1, forward strand.
TTTGGGGTTGACTCCCCCAGTGCTGCATGTGCTCAGTCTTATACTTTAATCTCACAATTTTTTTCCTAGCCTAGTCCTTTGCCATTTCTGGCCCCTTCACTTTCTGAAGTGAATTCTGTAAACACACATCACAGATAACCGAACTAAGGCCTGGAGAAATTGCAGGCCTCTGTGCCAGCTGTCTGATGCTGTAAATAAATTTAATTAGAACATAGCCACAACGGTAATGAATGTATTGTTTATGTCTGTTGTGTGCTGCAAAGCCAACAAGGTGTAGTTGTGATAAAGAACATGTGGTGCACAAGCCAAAAATATTTACTATCCGGCTGCTTAAGAAAAAGTTTCCTGAACCCTGCAATTCCTTGTGCTTTGCAGGACTTCTATTGTCTGCCACCCATGCCAGCTAAATGCCAATATTGACCCTATTCTCCATGACAATAATATAATCTCCCTGCATTTTCCAAATTCTCCCCGCTGAGGAACTGCCTTGTTGTCTGTTGTTTCTTAATGAATATCTGTTTTTATTCTACTATTGAGGATAATATTTAAATTTCAACTTTAACCACATTATATTATTGTTCTTTTTTAGTTTGCATATTTATAATTCCCAAAGCATTATTTAATGATTGTTCCTTAAATACAATTTTTAAAAATATTTTATTGTGGTAACACATAAAGAACTCAAAATTTTCCATTTTAACCACTTTCAAGCATTCAATTCAATGTTAACTACATTCACACCTTGTGCTAACATCATTATCACACAATATCAAAACTTTTCCATCATGCCAATCAGAAATTCTGTACCCTTTCAGCAAAGACTCCTAGAATACCTAGAATATTTGTTTATTTAATGTATTTCATATAAGTGAAATCATACAATATATATATATATATTTTTGTATCTTGCTTATTTCACTAATCGTGGTGTCCTCAATGTTCACCCATGTTGTATGTATCAGGGCTTCATTACTTTTTACAGCTGAGTGATATTGCATTGTGGGAAGTGGCTTTAGAAGCAGGTCGGGAGGCCATCTGCTGGCTTCACTAGTTCTTTGGAATCAGAAACAGCGGCAACCTCAGCCTCCAGCGTCTCCTGCAGGCTGAAGTAGTGGTGGCTGCTGGGATGGTGTTGTTGGGCTTATTGCAGGAGGGCAGGTTGGTGAAGGGGCAGGCAATAGAAAGATGATGGTGGTCGCCTCCTGTCCGTGTTGCTGATTGCCTGCACCTTCACACTCAGCCTGGTCTACCTGCTTCATCTCACTGCTGGCCACCTGTCCCAGTGGATGGATGGAGAGAAAAGTCCACTATACATTTTCTATCCAATTCCATTCTTTGGACGTGCAGCAGTATTTGCGAAAAGTGCAATTGAATTCCTAGAAAGTTCATATGAGAATTATGGACCTATATTTAGTTTTGCCATGGTGGGCAACACATTTACTTACTTTCTGAGGAGGGCTGCTGCTGCACTAATTTTTAGCAGTAAAACTGATAATCTGAATGCGGGAGTTTCATATAATGTATCTAATGCAGTTTTCTTGGAGCAGATAAAAATGTTAAAAAGTGACCTTAACATAGTCCACTTTCGTCAGCATGTTTCTATGATTGAAAAAGAAGAAAAGGAATACTTTGAAGCTAGGGAGAAAGTGGAGAAAAAATGTTTGATGTTCTTTCTGAACTTATAATTTTAACAGCTAAACATTGTTTACATAGAAAGGAAGTAAGAATCGACTCAATGAGAAGGTGGCACACCTGTATGCAGATTTAGATGGGATTTTTAGCCACAGAGCTTGGCTATTGCCAGATTGGCTTCCTTTGCCTAGTTTCAGATGCAGGGACAAAGCTCATCAAGAAATCAAGAATATTTTCTATAAGGCAATCCAGAAATGCAAACAATCAGAAAAAAAATTGATGACATTCTCCAAACTTTACTAGAATCCACATGCAAAGTTAGGCATCCTTTTACAGCTGATGAAGTAGCAGGGATGCTTACTGGACTACTCTTGGCAGGGAATCATACATTTTCAATTACTAGTAATGGGCTTCTTTTTGGCCAGAGACAAAACAGTTCAAGAAAAATGTTATTTAGAACAGAAAACAGTCTGCAGAGATGATCTGTTTCCTTTAACTTATGAGTAGCTAAAGCATGTCAATTTACTTGATCACTGTATAAAACAAATATTAAGACTTAGACACCCTATAATGACCATGATGAGAATGGCCACAACTCTCCAGTCTGTGGCAGGGTATAACATTCCTCCAGGACATCAGGTATGTGTGTCTCCCACTTTCAATCAAAGACTTAAAGACTCATGGGTAGAATGTCTGGACTTTAATCCTCATCACTATTTACAGGAAAACCCAGCATCAGGGGCGAATTTGCCTATGTGCCATTTGGAGCTAGACATCATCATTGTATTGGTGAAAATTTTGCCTATGTTCAAATCAAGACAATTTGCTCCACTATGCTTCATTTATATGAATTTGATATCACTGATGGATATTTTACCACTGTGAATTATAAAATCATTATTCACACCCTTGAAAACCCAGTTATCTAAAACAAGCAAAGAACAAAATGAAAAAAGCTACAAGGAACTAATGTGTGAAACATCACTGTACACTGCCAAAGCATTTGAAAAGAATGAAGTGTACTAAACTCTCAGTGTACTGTTTGTTTTGAGTATGTAATTTAAAAATACAGTCAGTTTAACTTATGACATATTTTATTAACTGAATGGTTCCATCAAATCTAATGTCATTTCAACGTTTTCTAATACTTTTTTTTGAAAGATGCCTGCTTCTTATGCTTTAAGGAAGTCAAGCTCATTAGTAAAATGACTTAAATTGTTTAAGGGGGAGATTTTGTAAGTGTCAAATTCTAAATAACATAATTTCCAGGTACTAATTTTAAGAGCAAACATATCTCTTGGCAAGTAACTACGTGGTGTACAAATCTTGGACTAGTTCTGTAAGGTGTAGAAAACACAGTGAGATACCATGAAGAACAGGTTATTCATTTTCCTAGGTAATTTTTTAAATTTGTTTTGATTTTTGTTGGTTCATGGGTGGGTAGGAAATAGACTCTTACATTTAAAGTTTTGAATAAAGGAGAATACCAATAATTGTTGTTGTTGTTTTTTTGATGTTTTGATGATACTTAGCAATGATGGAGCTGTTCATTAGAAACTATAGCTGGAAGCTCTTTTGAAACTCAGAGCTGGAACTGTCACCAAGACTTAATTAATCATACCATAAAAAAAATTACTACCAATGACAGTTCATCTAATTTGATCTAATTGTTAAATATTACATATGTATCCATCTGATGGATAATGTATCTGATTTCCCACACCATATCTGTGTTAAAGTACAAAATACAACTTTAGGGAATAATTTTCATTTTGGCTCAAGGTTGTTCCATGTTTCTTCCATAGAATCCAATTAGGAATCTTTCTATTACTATTTAAGTTGATTAAAGCTTAAATTACCAGCTTTTTAAAAATGAAATCTTAGATTAGGGAACTCTAGTTTTAACAACACGGGGAGATAGGAAGCAGAGTTCTTGGGAGAAGTATTGTTGGCCACATTCTGTAAAGCCTGTCTGTTTTCAAGAATCAACTTACTTCAAACTATAACTGGAAGTGTGACTATATGAGATATTGTAATTTGACCACCTAACCTGTTTACCTTGATAAGAACAAAATATTTTCTTTTATGTATATAAGTTCTGTTTATGGTCAAAGAGGTTGAAAAATGCATGTAAAGCTCCCTTTTAAAGAAAAATCTCTACTTTTAGACAGTTTTTCACGTTAAAATTCTCTTTGAAAAAAATATTGTATTGTATATATATGCTGCATATTTTTATCCATTATCTGGAGATGGACATTTGAGTTGCTTCTATCTTTTGACTACTTTGAATAATCCTACAGTGAACATTGCTGCACAAAATATCTGCTTGATTCCCTGTTTTCAATTATTTTGTGTATATACCTAAATATGGGATTTCCAGGTCATATGGTAACATATGTTCTACTTTCAGAGGAAATGACAAACTCTTTTCCACAGTAACTGCATAATTTTTAATTCCCACCAATGTATGAGGGCTCCAAGTTCTCCTCTTCCACACCAACAGTATTTTTTTTTAATTAATCACCATCCTTGCAGGTGTGAAGTGGTATATCATTGTGCATTTCCTTGATATTCAGTGTGTAAGAACATCTTTTCATGTATTTATTAGGAATTTGTGTGTCTTCCTTAAATAGAAATTTTAACAGACATATTCTAACACAAAAAAACTATGAATAGCAGTATGGTAGATTGCCTTTCCCCAGTCAAGGAATGCCTTGTCTATTTGAAACCATCATAGATGCAGCCAAGCTCATTCTGTCTATATCCTCTTTGTAGTCTTGTGCCTTTGAGCTTATTATTATTTTTGCATGAAAGATTTATTTTTATGTTATTTTTGTCAGGTTTATTGTGATAAAATTTACATATGCTAAAATTCAATCTTTAGTGTACAATTCTATGAGTTTTGAAAACATATGTTGTTGTGTAGCCACCAATATAATCAGCATATTGAACAGTCCCATCACCTCCCAAAATTACCCTGGGTCCTTTTGTAGTCAACTTCTCTCTGTTCACCCTAACTCTGTCAACTATTTATGTATTTTTTGTCCCTAGAGTTTTGCATCATTCAGAAAATGTCACTCAAATTCAAATATAGTATATAGGTAGTGTTTCAGTCCAAAAGCTCTTACTCAGCCTAACACATTTGAAATGCATCCATGTTGATGCATGAATGAAGATTTTACATTCACTTTTATTGCTGAGTGTTCCATTGTATGGATGTACTTTATCTGTGTATTCATTCACCTTTTGAAGGATATTTCTATTGTTCCTAAATTTTGGTGGTTATACAGAAAGCCATAAAAATTTGTGTACAATTTTATTTTTCTGTATGTAAATTTTCATAAGATATTTGGTTTACAATTTTAAAAAATTGTGGTTATATACATATAACAAAATTTGTCATTTAACCAGCTTTTAGTTTTTGGTTTTTGGTTTTTAAGAAATTGATTTTATTGCTACATATTAATAAAGCATAAATCCATCCAAAGAGTTTAATCAATGATATTCACTGTAATCACATATGTGTGCATTCATCACCCTAATCATTCCCAAAGAACTTTCATTATTCCCATAATAATAATAAACAAACAACAAACAATACTTTTCACCTCTCAGTCTATCTATGCCTTGCTTGCTGTACAGTGCTACCATACTTTTTCCTTCTCTCTAGTATATTTCTATTTAGATTTTGTAAAAAACAGTGTATATATTAAGTGTCCCCCATATTCATGTTTTACATGAGGTTTTACATTTCCATGTTACACTTCTCAGCTTTCCTTCTAGTAACATACATGACCTTAGACTTCTCCATTCAACCACTGTCATACCCATACAATAGCACTGCTAGTTACAAACACCCTGAAATGATTTAAACATTTCTATTCATTTCCAAAGATTTACATAGACCTTTTTTACCAATTCTGCACAGATTAATCCTCAGCTTTCCATTCTCTACCCTCCTTCTAATTTTTGGTGACCTATATTCTGATTATTAATTCTTTGAGTTTATACCATATATTTAGTTCATAATAACACAATCATACAGTATTTCTCCTTTTATGTCTGGCTTGCTTCACTCAACATAACGTCCTGCAGGTTCATCCATGTCATCATAATCTTCATGAATTTATTTATTCTTCCCACTGCATAATATTCTATTGTGTGTATACACCACAATTTCTTCATCAATTCATCCATTGATGGATACCTGGATTGTTTCCAAATTTTGGTAACCATGAATAATGTCACTATGAAAATCTGTGTGCAGATATCTGTTCGTGTCTCTGCCCTCAGTGCTTCTGAATATATGCCTAGTAATGGTCATTCTGGATGACATGGCAAGTCTATATTCAACTTCCTTAGAAACTGCCAAACAGTCCTTCACAGTGACTCTACCATTTTAAATTTCCACCAATAGTTAATAAGCATTATTATCACTCCATATCATCTCCAACATTTACATTTTCTGACTTTTTAATACTGGCCAGTCTAATAGGTGTGAAACAATATCTCATTGTAGTTTAGCTTTTCATTTCCCTAATTGCTAGTGATATGGAACCTTTTTTCATGTGTTTCTTTACCATTTGTATTTATTCTTTAGACAGTTGTCTTTTCAAGACTTTTGCCCATTATTTAATTGGATACTTAGTTTTTATATGTGGATGGTACATTTGTTACAATTGATGTACAAATATTGAAATATAACTACTAATCATCATCCATGGTTTACATTTTGTACCACACAATTTTATAAACTTTGATGAAGTTTAACATGGCTTGTATCCATCATTGAAAGATTATGTGGAACACTTCCATCACCCATAAGATGCTGGTGATAAAATAAATGTTATCTTTACCAGGAAGGACACGAAAACAAAGCTTTCAGGTGATTGGAACAATAGGAGATAGTTTCCCTTGCTCCAAATTGAAAATGAATGAATATATGTTAACACATATTAATAAAACCATTCTCAACTCAAAGGAATACAGACAGAAATCCAAAAAGATGGACAAACAAAACTCTTATAAGTCAAGGGTTGGAACAGTTTAGGTAGTCATGGATTAGGAAATGGATAAATGTGGTAGGTACTATCAGGTAAACTGCACAAGTCAGAACAGAAAAAACATTAGCTATACTTTAGTAAATCTCATTAATCTATGAGGTAAGCAAATAAACAAAAATTTCTGATTGAGATTTATTTCACAATAATATTCACTAGAATAAACAAAACATATCAAATACACACTGATAGTCACATTCAAAATTACTTAAGCTTTATATAGCAGTTTTACTTGATGGACAATGCTTGTAGATTGTGTACATTTGGGGTATTAAACCATGATTGTTATAGTTTTATGCAATGAAAATTTAATTATTAGACTAGTTGAAGGTTACCTACATATCTGGACATCAGAGAAAGAGTAAAAGATTTTCATGTTTGTTAATATAATCACAAACACACATACAACTCCTGGAATGATAGCAAATGACTCTACAAAGAATTAAGCATTACATATACAATAATTCTAGAAACAGATTTTTTTCGAGTATTGCAAAAAAATTGTTTTCTACCATGAAGAAATCATGAATCATGAATAACCCTCTGAATTTTCTTCACATATCTGCCATCATCACCAGCCTGTAATATATTCCAGACTTTTTTAATCCACTACACTGTGTGTTATCCAATGATCTCATGTACAAGAATGACCATGCCTGAGTACAAAATTACCCTACAACAATATTCTTATCCTTTGTCACTAAAATGATTAATGTTGATCTTAAGCATCAAACCTTTATCAGATTTTTTAGTCTTCTATGATAAGGACTTTTACATATTTTGTTTTCATTCTTTGTATGCATGTCTACAAGATAGTAGATTGCTGTTTTTCTAGTGTGAGTACCACCTGCCTTCTTTCTTCCCACTGCTATCTCTCTAACATGGCAACCCTGATATAGATTTTAGGTTGCACATAGATAGGAATATTCGTTGATATACTTACAAGTTTAAGGACTTCTCAAAGTTATCTGGAAACAATACACATTTTGGGCTCACAGATATAATGTGTAATTTATAATGAAAAATCATCCCATATTCAAGCATATATATCTATATGTATTCAAAGAATAAACATGAAAACAAAACAATTTTATTAGATGGAGTAAAGAGAGATATTAGTGCATATGTTTGTAGGCAAAATGAACTGAGTGTTCATTGCAGCTTCCCAAACAAAGCAGTGTGAACATGGCAAAATGTTTAACCTTTCAAATAAAAAGGTTTAATTGACAGTTCTTCAATTAAACCATCATGAACATATTAAGATGTCAACAGAAATCCAGTATTCAATCCTAACTATTTAGAATTTGAAGAAA
>JAQZBX010095685.1:0-11885 GCA_029593785.1 Cabassous unicinctus
CCCCCCTTGATGCTTGTGCTCGCTGTGTCCATTTGCTGTGCGTTTTTCTGTGTCTGCTTGTCTCCCTTTCTTGGGTCATCTTGCTGCGTCAGCTCACTGCACTGCATGAGGGCTTGCCTTCACCAGGAGGCCCCGGGAATCGAACCCGAGGCCTCCCATATGGTAAACGGGAGCCCAACCAATTGAGCCACAGCCGCTTCCCAACTTCATGCTTTTCAACAGCTGAATAATATTCTATTATATGTATATACCACATTTTGTTTATCCATTCATCTGTTGATGGATACTTTGGGTTGTTTCCACCTTTTGGCTATTCTTAATAATACTGCTGTGAACATTGGTGTACAAAATTCTGTTCAAGTCCCTGCTTGCAAGTCTCATACTTATTATTTTAGCCATTATTATAGGTGTGTAGTGGAATATCATCATGGTTTTAATTTGTATTTTCCTAATGGCGGGTGATGTTATACATCTTTTCATGTGCTTCTTTGAAATAACATATTTTAAAAATTGCATTTTTAGTTATAATGATAAACAAGAGGGTTGTTGAATTTTTTGTATGTACTGACCCCTATTCAACAACCATACTAAACTCTCTAATTAGTTTCAATAGTTTATAGATTATCTTGAGTTTATGGTTCACAAAAATGACAATTTGGCCTTCTTTATCTTTATATCTCTCATTTCTTTCTCTTATCCAATCGCTCCTACTATGCTTCTAGAATTATTTGTTCCTGACTTTAATAGGAATGTTTCCAGTATTTCACCATTGACTTTTGGATAAATTATTTAGAAACTATCCATCTCTTCTTATTTTACTAATAAATTTTTAAAGATCAAGAATAGATGGTGAACTTATCAAATGTCCTTTCAGTCTTTTCAAAGATGGTCATGTCTTTTCCACTTTGATCTGTCAACATATTTAATTATATTAATAGTTTATTAATATTAAACCATTCTTGTCTTCTTTTGGTATAATACCACTTTGGTTGTGGTATTTAAAGTCCCACTCATTTCTACTTCTTAAAATTTTAAGACATTTTTTATATTAATATTCATGCATAAGCTTGGACTGTAGTTTTCTTTGTGCCGCTCCTTTTTGGCGGGCTGGCTAACGGTGTTACAATGACTTTACAAAAAGAACATGGAAGTGCTCCTTTTCTATGCTTAAATGGAATCGAACTTCTGCCTTCCCTAAAGACTTGAGATAACTAGCCTGTGAGTCAGCTGCCCCTGGTGCTTTAGTGGGGTGGCTCCTTGCCTACCTGCCAGAGGGATCATGCCGTTCCCCCATCTTCAGTGGCTTCCCGCTGCTCCTGGAATAAAAGCCGGGCTGCTTACCAAGCTCTTGCAGCCCCCTGGGACCTGGCTCGGGGCTGTCAACCACTTCCTCTCACACAGGCCCCCACCGTTCACTGCTCTCCAGCCACATTACCCCCGCCCCTTAAATTTATTTATTTTAAAGAAACTTTAGATTACATAAATGTTACATAAAAAATTTAGGGGATTCCCATATGCCCCACTCCCTCTTCCTCCCACACTTTCCATTAACAACATCCTTCATTAGTGTGGTACATTTTTTACAATTGATGAACACATATTGAAGCATTGCCACTAAGCATGGATTATAGTTTACATTATAGGTTACACTCTGCCTGCACAATTTTGTAAGTTGTGACAAAATATATAATGGCCTGTATCTGTCATTGCAACGTCATGCAGGACAATTCCAATGTCCCGAAAATACCCCCATATTACACCTATTTTTCCCTCTCCCTCCCCTCAGAATCTCCGGTGGCCACTGCCTCAACATCAATGATAAAAGTTCTTCCATTTTTAGAATAACAATAAGTCTATAGTAGAATAACAGTAAGTCTACTTTAGTCCATTGTTCATTCCCCAATCTTGAGGATTCTGGGATGGTGATGCCCACTCTGCTTCTAATTGAGAGAGAGCTTAGATTCCATGGGGCAGATGGATGGAAGTCTCTTGCTTGTAGTTGCAGACTTTCTCTGTTCCTTGGGATGGGCGTTGTCCATTATCATCTTGTTAGTTGTCCTGGGTGAGCCCAATAAACTGGAGAGTAGGTGTTGCAACTCTGCTGAGATTCAGGACCCAACTGGCACATGAACAGACCAAAGATTTAAGTCTCTTGGACATACACCGAAAAGAAAACACTCTCCACCCTCCGCCAGACCCCTCTTCCTCCCAGAGAACGCTCCACTCCACTCCGTTGGTTGCAGTCACTGGCCCCCTTTCTATTCTGAAACACACCAGGAGCTTTCTAGCCCAGAGACCTTTGCACTTGCTATTTCTCTGCCGAGAATGTTCTTCCTTCAGCTCTTGACTGGCCTATTCTCATCCTTCAAGTCTTGCTTAATATCACATCTTTAAACAAACCTTCCTTGACCATCAAGGTCCCTTAGTTCCATCCATCATTCTGCTTATTTCCTTAATGAATCACTCATCGTGTTCTGTAATTACCTTAATTTTTTGCTTATTGTTTGGTTTCCCTCCCTCAGCTCTGCTGTTGACAATAAACCCCTTTGAGGGCCCCAGGACCTGGGCTGTCGTATTTATTCAGTTTCCATTCCCTAGGACTATGTAAACACAAAGGAGGTAGGAGAAAACCATTGTTGAACTGAATGAATCAGAGTACCAGTGAAGGGGACACTGGGAGGAATGGCTATACCACTGTCAGGAAAAAGATCAGAAGGAATCAGCGAGGGTGGAGCTCAGGTGTGTACAGGTTTAGTTTTAGATAACAGCAAAGGAGCCAAGTGGAAAGTTTGGGTTGGCATTTGGGGATGCAAGAATGGAGCGAAGTGGAGAGGTCAGAGTTAGGAACATAGATTCAAGAGTCATCCTTAACCATCTATTAATGTACCCACCCATTCATCCATTACCAGTCTGTCTATCTATCTGTCTGTCTCTCGCTTTATCCAGCCATCCATGCATCCATGGGTAAGCCATGAGCCAAGCCCTGTGATGCGTCTGGGGAAATATTGGCCACAAGGAGTCTAAGTCTGGAGGAGATAGGAAATGAGTGGACAAAAGTTACAACAGACCAAGATAACTATAGCTATGAGGGAGACACAATTGCATTATATAGCTCATAGTTGAAAAGATGAGGGCACAAATAAGAGGATTTGATCTTTAGGAAACACTGGAAAGGAGAAGCTGACAAACAAAGGAAGAAGTGGTCAGGGCAATAGAAGGCAAATCAGGAGAGAAACTGTATCACAGTAGAAGAAAAATCTGGGCCTTAGAATCAGGGAAACCACACTTTGGATGCCAGTCCTGTTTCTTTCCAGCTGGATGACTTTGGAGAAATGCTTGATCTTCTCTGGGCCTCAGTTTTCTCCTCTGGAAAATAGAGATAACCTCATAGAAATGTTGTGGGTTAGGTCCTGCCTGATGTATAGCAGGTGCATGTAGATGGTGGTTGGATGGTGATGATGATGATGGTGACAGGAGGGCACTTTAGAGACTGCTTCCTGCTTGTTAAGCAGTGTTCAATTCTGGGGTTTCCTGAAGTATTTCCCATGGATGTGAGAAGATCACATGAAGTTTTTTGGTGGTTGTTGTTTTTAATCTTTTTTAAAAATAAGCATTATATTACACAAATGTCACATCAAAAATATAGGGGATCCCCACATACCCCTCTTCCCCCTCCCACACTTTCCATTAACAACATCCTTCATTAGTGTAGTACATTTGTTACAACTGATGAACACATATTGAAGCATTGCTACTAACCCTGGTCTATAGTTTACATTTTGCACCACACAATTTTATAAGCTTTGACTAAATGTATAATGGCCCTTTATCCATCATAGCAATGTCATGCAGGACAACTCCCAGTGTCCCCAAAATACCCCATGTTACACCTATTCTTCCCTCTCCCTCCCCTCAGAACCTCTGGTGGCCACTGCCATTATATCAATGATACAAGTTCTTCCATTGCTAGAATAATGTCACTTTAGTCCATAGCTGCATTCTTTCCTTATGTTTATTCATTCCTCTATCTTGAGGATTTGGGGATGGAGATGCCCACTTTGTTTCTGATTGAGAGGGCACTTAGATCCCATGAGGCAGATGGCTGGAACTGTCTTGAGTGCAGTTGTAGATACTCTCTGCTTTTTTGGGATGGGCATTGTCCATCATCATCCTTTTGTTAGTTGTCCTGAGTGAGTCCAATGAACTAGAGAGTAGGTGTTTCAACTCTGCTGAGATTCAGGGCTCAACTGGCATAAGAATAGACCAAAGATTTAAGTCTCTGGGACATATATTTAATGAGTATAATGCTAATTATAGGTTCAAATAAAAGGGGCAGAAGAGCCATGTGTAGGAAAATTTTAAATGCGTCTTACTCTGTAACATCGGGGATCATATATTCCAAAGTAAGGCCCGCTGACAGGGTGCCAAATTCCCGAGATTGTCTACCCTGCCTATAGTGTCTAGATGTCTCTAGAGCACTCAGGAGACCTGCTGTTTGAGGCACTGTTTACTGTGGCAGTCAATGAGATCCTGCTGAGACAAGCATAAGTGTAACCTCTGGAATGATCTCCTGACTCACTTTGAAGTCTCTTAACCATAAACACTCATTTGTATTTACTATTTCCCCCTTTTGGTCAAGGTCTTTTTCCAAATGCATCACTAGTTGGTGCTTGGTAAGAAGCCCTCAGTGCCAGGGAGGTTCATCCACAGGAGTCATGTCCCACACCTGGGGGAACGTTGTAAGTTTATATGCTGAGTTTGGCTTAGAGAGAAGCCACATTTGAGCAACAAGGAGGCTTTCAGGAGGTAATACTTAGGCAATATATATTACTAGGCTAAGTTTCAATTTCACAAGAAAAGGTTCATAAGTTCAATCATCAATATCAAGGGCCTGGCTTCATGGTCTGTCCTCCTTTGCTAGGCACTACACATGTACTCTAGGGATTCTTGCCACTCTGTTAGAGAATGTAGCAGGACCTCCCAGGATGGGAACTCAATGTTCTTTCAGTTATTGTACAGGTCTCTACCCACTGAGACAATACCCCATGACCACTTGAACATATTCATATGCCATAGAGGTATGCCCCAGGTGCACCCCTCCCCACACATCCCCCCATCACCAACACCCCACACTGGTGATCCTCCCCTACCACAGTTGTGACCCTTCTGTGATCTAAAACCTTCCCCAAAACAAAGTGAAAAAAATAAACAAATAAAAATAAGAAACCACCTGAAGTTTTGGTGGCAAGGAGAAGGGCGGGCCAAGTTTGTGCCACATCTTGTAGTATGACTGCAGTTTGGACGAATGCTGGCCCACAGCCACCCACTTTCTGCAAGGAAAAGGCATTAGCTGCCATCCATCCTACTGGTTTGCTGACTCAAAACATTTTATGACGAGTGCTGAAATTAAGTAATTGCATTTTTTTTTCTATTTTAAAAATACATGCCTTCCTGCTGGGCTTAAATAATAGGGTCAAATGCAGTGGTCAGGAGTAGTAGTTTTTAGTTAGACTCAATTAGCTTTTGATGAATATGGGGATTATGGCTTGGAACTTGGCCAAGAGATTCCACATTCTGCCTTTTGTATCTCTGAGGAGTGGCAGGGCACTGGGGATACTGGGGCGGGGCAGGTGGGAGGAGAGCCTGTGGGGAAAAGCTAAACATTTCTGTAAAGCAGGCCTTAAGGAATGTCACCTGCTCAAAGCACCCTGCACTGTGACCAGACATATCAGCTACCAGGCAAATAGACCACCCATTGTCTTTCTCGTATAGGATTGGTAAGATGAGTTCATGCAGCTCTAGTGACATGGACCATAAAAAACAACCAAGAAAAGGAGGCAGGCAGGGAGGAAGCCAAGTGAGGGTTGGCCAAACTCAGTAATTGATGAGATTGTGGGGCCAGAAATGGCTGGAAGGAAGGAAATTACTCTTTATCAAGTGCCTACTGACAGCCAAGCGATGTGCTAGTGGCTTCATATTTATCGCCGCAATAACCCATGAATTGCTATTATTTACCTCATTTTGCACACAAGGAAATTGAGGCTCAGAAAGAAGAAGTGCCTTGCCCCAGATCATGGAACTAATTGATGGTCAAGTCAGCATAGGAATCTAAGCCTTTCTGACCCCAAAGGCTCCACTCTTTCCCTGTGAGGTTGCAATGCTGGGGAAATGGGCCGTTGAAAATGAGACCGAGATGTGGGAGATCTGATGGCTCTGATCTCTCTCCGCTTAGACAACTCTGAGCCGTAAATTCTTTGAGAAACCAAACCTTAAGAGAGGTAGGTTTAGGGAAGCGGATGTGGCTCAATCGGTAGGGCTCCCGTTTACCATATGGGAGGCCCTGAGTTTGATTCCCGGGGCCTCCTGGTGAAGGCAAGCCGGCCCGCGCAGCGCGGTGAGCTGACGCAGCAAGACCTCCCAACAAAGGGAGACAAGCAGACACAGAAAAATGCACAGCAAATGGACACAGTGAGCACAAGCAGCAAGGGGGGGATAAATAAATAAATAAATCTTTAAAAAAAAAAAAAGAGAGGTAGGTCTGAGTCAGCAGCACATGGCCTAGGGAAGGGGCAGGTAGGAGAGGCAGCAGGGGGTAGACTTGGGGGTATGCTCAGAACAGGGATCTTCTCCCCCACACCAAGCCTATTTCCCGCCCCCCTCATCCCTAGACCCCTATGCCACAGCAGGTGTGGCCTGGATGCCTGTGGAAGCGAGGAGCTGGGAACCATCCTCACCCCCACCCCAGCCACCCAGCTTTGGTGTGAACTCAGCCCTTAACTCTTTAGGGGGGCCAAGAGCTTTTGTAGAGACCCAGCGACTTTTGAATCTTCTCGTGACATGGGGGCCGATGATGTTCTCAAGAGCTTACACAAATATTTAAGCCCTGAGAAGAAATATGCATTGACTCTAAAATGTGAGCAGAAAAAATGGCATCAAAACTAATACATGTTTAATTACATGCCTGCAAATGCAATATTATGCCAACTAGTCAAGGGCAACCCAGATCAATTCTGATTTAATCATAATGAATGTAGTTAACTTCCAGTTACAAAGCAAAATAAATAATTTACTCGTTGCAAAACTCAAGCTTATAAAAATCCTTTCAAAACTTTTACTGCGGTAAGTGATATTTAATGCAGGAGCAGTTTTTGAGGCTTGTCATGACCAGGGCGAGCCTTGGACCCCTGCAGAACTTAGAAGCCCTCTGTAGCCTTGCAGGGCAGCGTTCCCCAGGTCACCCGGGAGGAAGGTGCCTGTAGCTGGTGTCCTGGTGGAACTGGGGTGTGGCTGGGCAGCCACTTGCCATCTGTCGCTGTGGTCTTTCAGGAAATGCTGGGGAAGGCTGAGGGGCAGGGCAACACACCCCCCCCTCCGGCTACACATAGGGGACCAGACAGCCATCTGTCATCATCCCTGCAGGTTTTAGGAAGTGCGCCTCCCCCACCGGCTGCTATTGTGTGGAGGAGGAGCAGGAGGAGCCCAGCCCAGAGGCAGGAAGACCAGGGAGGAGGCTGAAGCAGGGCCTGGGTAAGAGGCAATGGCAGTCTCCACCGGAGTAGGGGTAGTGGAGACAGAGGAAAGAAGGTGGATTTGAGAGGTGTGCCCAAGGTAAAAACTACAACTTTCTAAATAACCGAATATGGAGGGTGAAAGAGAAGGAAGAGTCCTGGATGACTCCAGAGCCCTGGGTCTGGGCAGGGGGCAGGAGTGGGGCCCGCAGGAGCAGGGAATGCAGCAAGTGTTTGGCATACGAGGTTGCCAGTTTGGGACACGGTAGCCTTGCAGGGCCTGTGGGGTGTCCAAAGGGAACTGAATGGGGTGCAAACTGGCATGCTGGCTTTACAAGGTGGGCCCAAGGGGAAGACACAGGTGAGGGCTCCCACCCAGCTTGGACAGAGCAGTGTCTATTTCACTGGAGGCCCATAGGGCAGAGTCGTTCACTTTGGCCTTTAGCCTCATACATCATTCATTTATTCCATCCACAAGACGTCTGCCATGCGCCCTGGATGTTCACCCTCTGGTGGGGAATGAGAAACGAATGTGGGCAACTGTGCCATGAGGTCTCCACCTTTACCTGGTGGGGTGTGGTAGAATCATGGTGGGCTTCATGGAGGAGGTGGTATTTGAGTTGCATCTTGAAGGTGGGCTGTGGGGGGCACACATAGGAGAGGGTGATCCTTGGCAGAAAGAGAGGAACAGATGAGCTCATGGAGCACAGGTTATTGGCTAAGGAATTTTGTCACGGCTGTTTGGGAGAAGAAAAGAAAAGAAAAACTTCAGAACTAAGACTTACTAGCCTTGTGAGGTGCTGTATTAGTTCTCTACTGCTACCATAACAAATCACCACAAACTTAGTGGCTTGAAACGCAAATTCATTCTCCTACAGATCTGGAGGTCAGAAGGCTGAAATCATTTTCACGGGGCCAAAGTCAAGGTATCATCAAGGCTGGCTTCTTCCGGAGGCTCTGTGGGGTGCATCTGTTTCCTTGCCCTTTTCAGCAACTACCTGTATTCCTCGGCTTGGGACCCCTTCCTCCATCTTCAAAGAGCATCACTCGAATCTCTGCTTCTGTCACCACATCCCCTCCTCCTGTGGCTCTGATTCTCTTTTGAAGGACGGCTGTGATTGCATTGGGGCCACCATCTCAAGACCCTTAACTTAATCACCAGTGGAAAGTCCCCTTTGCCATATAAAGAACATTCACAGATTCTGGGGATTCGGACGTGGGCATATCTGAGAGGCCATTTTTCATCTACACAGATGCCCAGCACACACCAGGGCATGGAAAGCCATACTCAGCCACTGCAGCCTGTTTGGTCCAAGGCCCAGACTTTCAGTCACTACTCCAGGCTGCCTCTTCAGGGACTCCTGGGTGGAATCCAGCCACCATCCCTAAGCTTAAGGATTGTCTAGTTTCCCATTAAATTGTATTTCAATAATTAGGCAAAGCTGGGAATGGCTGGGCTAAACAGCTAAATGGCTCTTTACAGCAGGACTTCTCAGAGCCTTTACTAAGCTGTGTACTGTGACTCTCCAAACTTAATTCATCGTGGAACCCCTTGTGGTAGCAGTGTTCCAGGGAACACAGTTTAGGCTGCATAGATCAGGTTACCGCAGGGGGTTTTTAGCCCTAAGAAAGGAAACCTCAGAGGAGCAGGCACTTCCATTAGCTCCGGTGAAGAGAAAGTCTTAGCCCCACATTCCTTTATTCACCAAATGCACCTCTAAGGAGCTCGGCGCTAAGTAATCGGGGAATTAAATCATGTTTCCTGCTGTAAAGGAGCTTACCATCTACTGTAATTGATGTAGGTAAAAAAGTATTGATTTCAATACTTGCCCATTGAGGTAAGGGCTAGGGTTGAATGGAGAGGGAATAAGAGAGTGATCAGAGAAGCCTCTCTGCAAAGGTGCCATTTGAATCAAGAGCTGAAGGGGGAGGAATGAGCAGTACAAAGGCTGGGGGAAAGAGCTCTCCAGGGAGACGGACTAACAGAAGCAAAGGCCCAGAGGTGGGAGGGAGTGTGGCGTGTCTGTGGAGGAACTGAAAGGAGGGCAGAGTGGCTAAAGCACAGAGAACATGGAGAAGAGGGAAAGATTGGTGGGAGAAGCTGCTGGAGAGTCCAGGTCACACAGGCCCTTGCGGGCTATGGTGAAGTTTGGAAGTCATCATGCACGTGCTAAGCAAAGAAGTTTCATGATTTTAAAAAATAGCTAAAAGCAAAAGAACCTTGTTTGGAGAATAGACTATAAGAAGCCACAGGGGAAGTCTTACTCCTACTGTGGCCCCAGTGTCCAAAGCTGTGCCTGTTAAACAGTACATGCACATTCCACAGATATTTGTTGGATGAATAAATCAACAAAAGAAATAGGAACACCAGTATAGAGACAATTGCATTAGTCGCTGCAGGAGATGGGAAGAAGAGGATGCATTCAAGATAGATTTTGGAACTAGAAGTGACAGGACTTGCTGATGGGTGCAGGTTTAGGCAAGGGAGGAATTTAGAAGGCCTCCTGGGTTTCTGCCTCAAACAAGTGGGTGGATGATAGTGCCACTTCCCAAGAAGGGGAAAATTGGGAGAGGTTAAAGGATACGGTATTGGGGCTGTGGATGGGAAACAGAATCAAGAGTCAACTCTTGGCCACGTTAGGTTTGAGATGCCGCTGAGATATCCAAGTGCACATATCAAGCTGGCAGCCTGAAGCCCAGGGGAGAGATTAAAGTTGGAAGTACAAACTTGGGAGTCGCTGTACACAGATGGTTTTTAAAACCATGTCAGCTTTCTCTGCTTGGAGCCCGCACCAAATCTTGGTGTGTATTTCTGTCTTTCTCTCCCATTTCTCAGCAGGCTCTGTTCTTTCCCTCATTTCTCAAATGAATTCTTTTTACTGGCTGTTGCAGTTGGGCAGTTTGATGTAATTATGAATTCCAAAAGTATAATTGGATCATGCTTGTAAACTGATCTGTTAATCTGGGCATGATTAAGTTATGATTAGGGCGTTGACTGGGCCACGTCAGTAGGGTGTTGAGCCCCACCCCTTGGTGGGTGTGGGAATCAAATATAAAAGGCATGGCAAGAACAGAGTTGAAGAAGTTTTTGAGAAGCAGTTTTGATGTTGGAGAAAAGGCCCCAGGAGAAGAGAAGCGAGCCGTTTGCCTGATAGTCTACAGCTGACCTTGTGGAGGAACCAGAGGAGCTAAGCCCGGAGAGAAACGCAGCCCCAGGAAGAGAGGAACCCAAGAAGCCTGAACCCTGGCAAACGTCGGCAGCTGTCTTGCTCCAACACGTGTCAATGAACTTTGGTGAGAAGAAACTTAACGCTTTATGGACTGGTAACTGTGGACTTCTACCCCAAATAAATACCCTTTGTAAAGACCAACCCATTTTTGGTATTTCACATTAGCACCCCTTTGGCTGACTAATACACTGGCCTAAAAAAACAAACAAACCATGTCATGAGCAAGATCACCCAAGGAGAGGGTGTGAAAGAGAAAAGGGCAAGGTCTTAGGTGGGTTCAAAACAGTCTTGTTACTGTGGCGAGCTTGAGCAATTTGACGGCTCTGAGTTTTCTTCCCCACGGTGGAGTAAGATAACTCCAGGTGGAGTAAGCTACTCCAGGGCACTCAGCTAATCACCTGGCACACAGGTAGAGGCTCAGCAGGTGATCCAGTCCTAGGGAGGCTCAGATTTTTCCATTTCTCTATCCTGGCACAGCCAGGGGAGGGACGGACAGCTCTTTTCCAGCCAATGCCAGCAGGAATAGATTCTTTAGTCATCTCTCTGAGTGAGTCCCCTTCAAAGCTCTGCCCATTGTCCAGCCCCACCCTGAGAAAGTCTACCTTGGACGCAGCTTCTCAGAGTGACCACCAGAGGGAGCACTCTTCACAGCTGGTGCTTGCTGGCTCTCACCCTTTTCTCGTCTCCTCTCTCCCCCCCCCTTACTCTCTTCTGTCTCTTTCATCAAAACTTAACTCTCCTAAAAACAGCTCTGCAGATTGAAAAGAAAGGACACTAGACAATAGATCGAAGCCACATGAAAAAAAAAAACTAAAGGTCTCTGGTAAGGGTAATAACATGGGTAAATAAATAGAAATGCCAGTGCTATTGTAGTTTTGGTTTGTAACTCTACTTTTTACTTCCTAGAGGATGTAAAAGGCAAATGCCTTTTTAATTTAAAAAGTAGAAAGAGGGAAGCGGGTGTGGCTCAGTGGATAGAGCCCCCGTTTACCATATGGGAGGCCCGGGTTCGCGTCCCGAGGCCTCCTTGTGAGGGCACGCCGGCCTGAGCGGTGCGGTGGGCTGATGCAGCAACCTCACGGCAGGAAGCGGGTGTGGCACAATGGATAGAGCACCCGTTTACCATATGAGAGGCCCCGGGTTCGCT
>JAQZBX010095686.1:0-11885 GCA_029593785.1 Cabassous unicinctus
ATGAAAGTTTTTAAATTTTGATAAAGTTACATATATCCATTTTTTCTTTTGTTGCCTGTGCTTTGGTTATAAAGTCTAAGAAAACATTGCCCAACACAATATCCTGAAGATGCTTACTTATGTTTATTCTAGGAGTATTACAGTTTGGATTCTTATATTTAGGTCTTTAATCCATTTTGAGTTGATTTATTTTTTCATTTAAAAAACTTATTGAAGTATATCACTCATACATAAACATACATAAACAATAAGTGTACAGTAAAAGTTGTGAACCTACAAAATAAACATGCACACAGGGCTCCCACACCTCACCCCACCACCAATACCTTACATTGTTGTGAAACATTTTTAACAAATGATGAAAGAGAATCCTCAAAATATTACCACCAAAAAGTATCTTACATCTGGTGTATTTTCTGTCAACCCACACTATTATTGCTATTATTTTTTTATATCATTCATACATGAATATACATAAATAATAAGTGTATAGTAAAAGTTGTGAACTTACAAAACAAACATGTATAACATAATACAGGGGTACCATACATCAACCTGCCACCAGCACCTTGCATTGTTGTGAGACATTTGTTACAAATTCTGAAATAATATGGTCAAAATTTACTATTAAATATAGTCCATATCTTACATTTGGTGTATTTTTCCACAACCATAAACTCTATACATTTCCACACTTTTACACTAAAGCTAGTTCAAACTTCTACATACATTAAGCATCAGCAGTCCATCTCAGTCCTCCTCTTATCTCCTTTAAGAATCCACCACCTACCACCACGTCTTAAAGATGTTTTTCTACATTTTCTTCTAGAAGCTTTATGGTTCTTGCTTTTATATTTAGGTCTTTGATCCATTTTGAGTTAATTTTTGTGTAAGATGTGAGATAGGGGACCTCTTTTTTTTCTTTTGACTATGGATATCCAGTACTCCGAGCACCATTTTTCAAATGGACTGTTCTGCCCAGTCCAGTCTTGTCAAAAATCACTTGACCATAGATGTTAGGGTGTGTTTCTGAACCATCAGTTTGGTTCCACTGGTGTATGTGTCTGTATTTATGCCAGTACCATGCTGTTTTTATCACTGTAGCTACGTAATATGATTTAAAGTCCAGAAGTGAGAGTCTTCTAACTTTGCTTTTCCTTTTTAAGATGTTTCTGGCTATTCAGGACCCCTTACCCTTCCAAATAAATTTGATAATTGTGTTTTCCATTTGTTTAAAAAACGCTCGTTGAATTTTTATCGTGATTGCATTGAATCTGTATATCAATTTGGGTAAAATTGACACCTTAATGTAATTTAGCCTTCCAATCCATGAGCATGGAATGTTCTTTCAATTATTTAGGTCTTTTTTTTTTTTATTTCTTTTAGCAATACATTGTAGTTTCTTGAATACAAGTGCTCTACATTGTAGGTTAAGTTTATTACTAAATATTTTTTTCTTTTAGTAGCTATTGTAAATGGAATCTTTTTCCTGACTTCCTCCTCAGATTGCACATCACTAGTGTCTTTTAAAGTTTTTTTCATCTGATATTAATATAGCTAATCCGGCTTTTTGTTGCTGTTGTTGTTGTTGTTGTTTTGTTACTGCATGAGTGGAATATCTTTTTTCCAGCCTTTCACTTTCAATCTATTGGTATCCTTGAGTCTAAGTTGAGTCTCTTGGAAACAAAGTAGAAGGCTCATATTTTCTTATCCATTCCACCAGTCTGTGTCTTTTGATTGGGGAGTTTAATCCATCAACATTGAGTGTTATTATTGCAAAAGCAGTTCTTATTTTACCCATTTTGACCTTTGGGTTTTATCTGTCATATTTTATTTTCACCACTCATTTGAGACTTATTTACTTTTACTGATATAATCTTCATTTCTAGACTCTCTTCCAAGCCTCTTTCTTCTGTCTTTTCAGACTGTAGCACACCCTTTAGCATTTCCTGTAAGGCCAGTCTCTTTGTTATAAACTCTCTGTTTCTGTTTGTCTGTGAATATTCTAAATTTACCTTCATTTTTGAAAGGCAATCTTGCTAGATATAATATTCTTGGCTGGGATTTTTTCTCTTGCACTTATCTTAGATATACCATACCACTGCCTTCTTGCCTCCATGGTTTCTGATGAGAAATCGGCACTTAATCTTATTGGGTATCCCTTATATGCTATGCAGTGCTTTTCCCTTGCTGGTCTCAGAAATCTCTCTTTGTCTTTGGTGTTTGACATTCTGATTAGTATGTGTCTTGGTGTTGGTCTATTCAGATTTATTCAGATGGGAGTATGTTGTGCTTCTTGAACACAGATATCTATGTCCTTCAATAGGATGGGGAAATTTTCTATCATTATTTCTTCAAATATTCCTTCTGCCCCTTTTCCCTTTTCTTCTCCTTCTGGCACACCCATGACACATATGTTTGCATGTCTCTTGCTGTCAGTTAGTTCCCTGAGCCCTTGTTCAATTTATCCCATTCTTTTCTTCATCTATTCTCTTATATGTTCACTTTCAGAGACCATGGCTTCAAGCTCACTAATCCTTTCTTCTGCCTCCTCAAATCTGCTGTTATATGACTTCAGTGTATTTTTAATATCATTTATTGCACATTTCATTCCCATAAGATCTGCTATTTTTCTGTGTATGCTTTCAAAGTCTTCTTTGTGCTCATCCAATGTCTTCTTAATATCCTTAAACTCTTTAGCCATCTCATTGAATTTATTAAGGAGATTTGTTGAACATCTGTGATTAGTTGTCTCAACTCCTTTATGTCATCTGGAGTCTTATCTTGTTCCTTTAATGGGCCATATCTCCCTATTTCTTGGTATGAATTGTAGCTTTTTGTTGGTGTCTTGGCATCTGGCTTACTTGATGTATTTTTTCTGGGTGCACTTTTCCTCTTTAGTTTAGGGCTTTTTGCCCTTTTTCTCTTGCTGGTTGGGTAGTAGGCAATGAAGATGTAGTTGGTGCTATAAGCTGTGGAAGTTCAAGCTGCCTGCATTGCCCCAGGGACCAATGAAGATCCTTTGCCAGAGGTAAGGACAGAGCCACAGCCATGTGTAATAATCCAGGTCATGCAAGCCTAGACCATAGTTGTCCAGAGGGACTGATAAAGGCATGCCCTTTCTCCCCTGCCTGGGTTGGGATGGAGCTGCAGGTGTGGGCAGCAATCTATGCTGTGTGGGTCCAAAATAACTGCTGTTGCCCCGGTAGACTTCCGACTATTCATTCTGCATCAGCTGAATGTACCTGCAGTTACCTGGAGAAGGTGGTACAGGTTCCTCCAGTTTCCTCCCTGCCAGACATGGGGCTGAAGCCTAGGTTATGGCTGCAGTCTGATCTAAGTGGAAAGAAGCTGGTCCCTACCATCACTGTGATTTTCAATCAGCCCTGCTTCCCCTCATGCCAAGGGCAGAGTCAAAATGGTAGCTACAGGCCTCTTTCTGACTTGGACAGGTTCAAACTTTAACTGTTCTTAGGGTTATAATTTAGCCAGCTGAATTTACTAATCAGTAGCTGAAGTAGGTGGCCAACCATATCTTCTTCCTCTGTTTTTAGGAAATGGAGCTTCCAACTACAGTCACAGAATTGCTCCTGAAGTGGCTTGTGCCACCAGAGTAGGATAATCACCAGCCTCGGTGGCATGGCCTGTAGTTCCCGGAGAGGGTTGCACAGGTTCCCCCAGTTTTCTCCCTGCTGGAGGTGGGGCTGAGGCTTAGGCTAGAGCTGTAATCAGATCTGGATGGAAAGAAGCCAGTCCTTACCAGGACTGTGATTTTTCAATCAGCCCGACTCCCCTCATGCCAGGGGTGGAGTTAAAATGGCAGCTACCAGCCTCTTTCTTACTTGGACATGTTCAAATTTTAACTGTTCTTAGGAGTATAATTTAACCAGCCAAATTTACTAATCAGTAGCTGAAGTTGATGTTCAACTGTCTCTTCCTCCCCTGTTTTTGGGAAATGGAGTTCCCAATTATAGCCACAGAATAGCTCAAGGCAACTTGTGCTGCCAGTGGAGGGTGGATACCAGCCTTTGCAGTGTGGAGTTCTCTACTTATGAATCTTCTCTGCAGATGGGCAGTCTCCTCCTTCCATTCATTTAAGGATATTGCAGGATGCTCTTCTAGTCTCCTGGAGCCCCTAAACAGGTGCTTTAGATAGCTCTGGGTGGTTACTAACTGACAAGTACCACAAGCTGACTCCAAGAGCTCCTTACTCTGCTGCCATCTTGCTGGTTGTCTGAGTTGATTTTTATATATGGTGTAGGTAGGGGTCAACCATCATTCTTTTCCATATGGACATCCAATTTCCCAGCACCGTTTGTTGAAAAGACTATTTTTTCCCAAGTGAGTGGACTTGGAACCCTTGTCAAAAATCAGTTTGGCAGAGGTGTTGTAACTCAGTGGTTGAGTGTCTGCTTCACACATATGAGGTCCCAGGTTCAATCCCTGGTACCTTTAAATAAATAAACAAACAAACAAACAAATAAATAAATAATTTTTTAAAAATCAGTTGGCCATAGATGAAAGGGTTTACTTCTGTACTCTCAATTTTATTCTATTAGTCTATATTCCCATGCTTGTGCCAGTAGCATGCTGTTTTGATTACTGTGACTTTATAAGAAGTTTTGAGATTGGGACGTAAGAGTCCTCCAATTTTGTTTTTCTTTTTTTAAGATAGCTTTAAATATTTGGTGCCCTTTACCATTCCATGTAAATTTGAAGATTGGCTTTTCCATTTTGGCCAAGAAGGCAGTTAGAATTTTGATGGTAACTCCTTTGAATCTGTATATCAGTTTTGGTAGAATTGACATCTTAACAATATTTGGTCTTCCAATCCATGAAAATAGGATGTCCTTCCATCCAGTTAGGTCTTCTTTGATTTATTTTAGCAATGCTTTATAGTTTATTGAATACAAGTCCTTTGTATCCTGGGTTAGATTTATTCCTAGATATTGGATTCTTTTAGTTGCTATTGTAAATGTAATTTTTTCTTTGATTTCTCCTTCAGATTTTTCATTACTAGTGTATAGAAACATTACTGAATTTTTGGTGCCAACTTGTACCCTGCTACTTTCCTGAATTCATTTATTAGCTCCAGTCTTTTTGTTGTGTATATTTCATGATTTTCTCTACATAAGATTGTGTCATCTGCAAAAAGGGAATATTTACTTTTTCTTTTCCTTATTGGACACTTCCTATTTATTTTTCTTGCCTAATTTCTCTGGCTAGAAATTCCAGTACAATGTTGAAAAATGCTGGTGACAGTGAGCATCCTCATCTTGTTCTTGATTGTAGCAGTTTGATATTATTGATGAATTCCAAAAAGAAATATTGGCTTCTGTTTGTAAACTGGTCTTTTCATCTCGGTGTGATTAAATTATGATTACGGCTTTGATGGGCTACATCAGTAGGATGTTGAGTTCCTGCCCCTTTGGTAGGTGGGGACTCACAGAGAAAACAACATGGCAGAAGAGTTAGTTGGAGTTTTGAGCTGGAGCTTGGGAAGTGAACACACAGGAGAAGAACACAGAGGAATAGAAATGGCTTCTTAGACATGGCAGAAGCCCTGGGGAAAGAGACAGAGACATTCACTTGATAATCTACAGCTGGCCTTGTGGAGAGAGCACAGCAGCTGAGCCCGGAGAGAAATGGAGCCTTGGGAAGAAAGGAACCCAAGAAGCCTGAACATTTGGAAGACATTGGCAGCCATCTTGCTCCAACACATGGCAATAGATTTTTGCTGAGGGAAGTAACTTATGCTTTACGGCCTGGTAACTGTAAGCTTCTACCCTTAATAAATACCCTTTATAAAAGCCAACAGATTTCTGGTATTTTGCATCTGTACCCCTTTGGCTGACTAATACAGAATTTCATACCAGAGAATGGTGTCGTGCTTTTGCAATTACCAAAATGCTGGAACAGTTTTATAAATGGGTAAAGGGTATTTTTTGGAGGAACTGTGAAATACTTGATGGAAATGGCCTAAATTGCTTTGAAGAGACTGTTGATAGTAATATGGACTCTAAAGAGACTTTTTATGATGCCATAGAAGTAAATGATGAAACTCTTATTGGAAACTGGAGGAAAGGCAATCCATGTTTTAAAGTTGCAGAGGACTTAGCAAGATTAACTCCTGATGTTTTATGGAAGAAGAATTTGAAAATGGCAAGCCTGAGCATTTAGCTGAAAAACTTTCCAAAGTAAACTTGAAGAATGTGGCTTGGCTTCTCCTTACGACTTATAGCAAAATGCTAGATGAGAGAGATAAGTTGAGAACTGAGCTGTTGGGCACAAAGAAAACAGAAACTGATTCCAGAAATTCCAAGTTTCTGGAAATCAAGCTCCCAGACAATAGTGCCCCATTTGAGGACTTAACTAAACTTGGAACTTGTAAATCATGATTGAAGATGCAGATACCTAGGAAAGATTTGTGGAAAGTCTTACTGTCTGATGGCTTGGACTCCTGCTTCTTGCATGTTAAACCAATAAGCTTTTTGAGAGAAGTGTATAAACAAAATCAATGTCAGCTTGGACTAAAAGGGACATGAAAGGGAGAGACTGAATGAGAAACAGCTTTAAGAGGAAAACCATGGAAGCTGAGATCTGGAATTAAGACATCACCTTGGGCCAAGAGAGGAACCACACACAGGTGTACAGAGAGGGTGAGTTTACCCCAGCAGTTGAAGAGGGTGGATGTTCCCACCCAATGTTCAGGGAGAATTTTGCTGCCCCAGAGTACAGAGAGCATGGAGCACATTCCTCAAGGATTAGGGCAGTTAAGGTCAACATCCCATGGGTCTGAGAGGGGTGCACCTGTCCCCCATGGATTATGGAAGGCCAGATGGTCAACTCGTTGCTCTGAGGGGTTAAGCCTGTATGCCAAAGGTTAGGGAGGATGTTTTCTTCATTTCACTGTACTTGGGGGGTTAAGACTCTAACCCAAAGATTGGGTAAAGTGTGGTAATCAGCCCAATACTCTTGGAAGATGAGGTCTGGAACTTGGTTACCACCCATATGCTTGATGAGGGTGAAAACAAGAAAATGGCCATTAGGCAAACCTATGAAAAGGGTGGGTCCCCATGTAGCCCCAAGGAGAAGAAACTATCATCCTAAGAATGACATTCAGACTTTGACATCTAATGAAGTATGTCCTGCAGGCTTACTGAACTGTAGAGGACCCATGACCCATGCTTCCCTCCCAATTTCTCCTTATGATAATGGAAATGTTTAGCCTTTGTCTGTCCATTTGTGTATTGGAAGCAGATAAACTGTTTTGTAAGTTTCAGAAATCTACAGCAGATGGGACTTTGCTCCAAGACAAACTATTTCTTTAAACTGATTATGATATGATTTTGTACTTAGTTTTGTTACTGAAATAAGGTTTTTTGAATATTGTAATGGCTTTGGAATTCAGAGGGTGGAGTGTAGCAGTTTGACATTATTCATGAGTTCCAAAAAGAAATATTGGATTGTTTACTGGTCTTTTCCTCTGGGCATGATTAAATTATGATTAGTGCTTTGATTGGGCCATGTCAAGGGGACAGGGTCTCACAGAGGAAACAACATGGCAGAAGAGTTAGTTGGAGTTTTGAGCTGGAGCCCTGGAAGTGAACACACAGGAGAAGAACACAGGGGAATAGAGACGGCTTCTTAGACATGGCAGAAGCCCCAGGGAGAGAGACAGAGCCATTCACCTGATAGTCTACAGCTGGCCTTGTGGAAAGAGCAGTGCAGTTGAGCCCAGAGAGAAGCAGAGCCCTGTGAAGAGAGGAACCCAAGAAGCCTGAACTCTCAGCAACCATCTTGCCCCAACACATGGCAATAGAATTTGGTGAGGGAAGTAAGTTATGCTTTATGGCCTGGTAACTGCAAGCTTCTACTCCAAATAAATATCCTTTATAAAAGCCAACAAATTTCTGGTATTTTGCATCAGCACCCCTTTGGCTGACTAATACACTGATCTTAGAAGGAAAGCTTTCAGTCTTTCACCATTAAGTAAAATGTTAGCTGTGGGTTATGCATATATGCCCTTTACCGTGTTGAGGATGTTTCCTTCTATTCCTAGTTTTCTCTGTTTTTTGTTGGGTTTTTTTTGTCAAAAAGGGGTTCTGGATTTTGTCAAATGTCTTTTATGCATCAATTGAGATGCTCTTGTGTTTTTTAACCACCTTTACACACTTGAAATAAATCCATGTGCAGAGTTTTTTAATGTGCTATTGGAAATGGGGTGTTATTATTTTGTGGAGGATTTTTACGTCTATGGTCCTGAGAGATATTAGTCTGAATTTTTTTTTCTTGTTGTATCTTTACCTGGCTTTAGTTTTAGAGCCATGTTGGCCTCATAGAATGAGTTAGGGAGTGTTACTGTCTCTTCAATTTTTGAAAGCATTTGAACAGGGTTGATGTTAATTCTTTTTGCAGTGATTGGTAGCATTCACAAGTGAAGCCCTCTGGTCCTGGGTGTTTCTTTTTTGGGACGTGTATTATTACTGATTTAATTTCTTTACTTGTTATTGGTCTATTGAGATCTTCTATTTCTTCCAGAGTCTGTGTAGGCAGTTTGTGTGTTTCTAGGAATTTGTTCATTTCATCTAAGTTATCTAATTTGTTGGCATACAGTTATTCATAGTATCTTCTTTTAGTCCTTTCTATGTCTTTGGGGTCTAAAGTAATGTTCCCTTTATATGTCTGATTTTAATTGTGTCCTCTCTTTTTTTTCTTTGTCAGTCCTTCTAGCTAAAGGTTTGTCCATTTTACTGATCCTTTCAAAGACCCAAATTTAGGTTTTGTTGCTTCTCCCTACTATTTCTTTTAATTCTCAATTTAATTTATCTCCACTTTAATTTTTGCTATTTCTATTCCTTCTACTCACTTCAGGTTTAGTTTTTCTTCTTTTTCTGATCCTCCAACTTTGAAGTTAGGTCTCTGATGTGACATCTTTCCTCCTTTTTTTTTAAATAGATAGTCTTTTCATTTATTTACTTCTTACTTCATTTCCCTCAGCAGTGTTATGCACTGTTCAGTGTATATGCCTTGCACTTCTTTTGTTAAATATATTTCATTTTTTAATTATTTTTAAAGAAGCTTTAGATTATGTAAGTGTTACATCAAAAATATAGATTATTCCCATATACTTCACCCCCTCCCCCCACACACTTTTCCCCATTAACAACATCTTTCATTAGTGTGGTATATTTGTTACAATTGATGAACACAAGTTGAAGTATTGCTTCTAACCATGGTCTATAGTTTACATTGTGGTATACACTTTGCACCACACAATTTTATAGGTTTTGACAAAATGTATAATGGTCAGTATCCATCATTGCAAAGTTGCAGAACAATTCCAATGTCCCAAAAAATGCTCCATGTTACACTTATTCTTCCCTCTCCCTCTCTTCAAAACCTCTGGTGTCCACTGCTTTTATATCAATGTTATTAGTTCTTCCATTACTAGAATAAAAATAAGTCTACTTTAGTCCATAGTTGCAATCCCCCGTTATGTTTGTTCATTTCTCAGTCTTGAAGATTTGGGGATGGTGATGCCCACTCTGCTTCTGATTGAGAGGAGTCTTAGATCCCATGGAGCAGATGGGTGGAACTGTCTTGCTTGCAACTGTAGATACTCTCTGTTTTTAATGTAAGCATTTAGAGCTATAAATTTCCCTCTCATTACTGTCTTTGCTGCATCCCATAAGTTTTGCTATGCTGTATTTTCATTTTCATCAATCTCCAGATATTTCCTAATGTCCCTTGTGATTTCTTCTTTGATCTATTCATTTTTTTAAGAGTATATTGTTTAATTTCCATTTCTTCCTCGGTAATTGATTTCTAGTTTAATTACCTTGGGGTCAGATAAGATACATTGAATGATTTAAATATTTTGGAATTAATTGAGACTTGTTTTGTGACCTATCATGTGGTTTGTCTGAAGAATGATGCATATTCTTTAGAGAATAATGTATATTCTACTGCTGTTGGTTGATGTGTTCATATATGTCTGTTAGTTTTTTGTTTAGCATATCACTTAAATCATTTATTTCCTTATTGATCTTCTATATCAATGTTCTGTCCATTATTGATAGTGATGTATTGAAATCTGTTATTAATGTAGAAAGATATATTTCTGCCTTCAACTCTGTCAATATTTGTTTCATATATTTTGGGGATCTGTTGTTAATTGCATAAATATTTATATTTGTTATGTCTTCTTGTTGAATTCATCCCATTATCAGTATTTAATGACCTTTGTACCTTGTAAACATTTTTTATTTAAAGGCAATAATATTTGCTAATGGTATAGTTACTTGTTTTAGTTTGCTAAAGACTGCCAAGGCAATATACCAGAAATGGGTTGACTATAATGGGAATTTATTAACTTAAAAACTTACATTTGGGGGCTGAGAAAAGTGTCTAAATCAAGGCATCAGGTGAAGCTATCTCCCTGAAGGTCAGCTCCTGGCAATCCTAGATTCCTACTACAAGGCAGGGCATAATGACAGCATCTGCCAATTTCTGCCTTCTCCTCCAGGCTCCATTCATTTCAGCTTATGGCTGCCTCTGGCTTCCTTTCTTAGGTTCTAGGAATTTTTCTCTTTGTGTCTGCAGCTTTGCCAATTCCAGTTTATAAAAGACTCCAGCAATAGGATTAAGACTTCCCTGGGATGTGCAATCTAATCAAAGGCCCTTAACTGAAGTAATTTAATCAAAATTTCCCACCTACAATAGGTTTACATGCACAGGAATGGATTAGCTCTAAAGACATTATCTTCTGAGGTACACAAATCTTCAAATTGCCACATTACTCCAGTTCACTTTTGGTTTCTACTTGAATGATATATTTCTTCCCATCCTTTCACTTTCAATCTGCTTATGTCTTTGAATTCAAGGAGAGCCACTTGTAAATAACATATACTTGGGTCATGCTTTTTTATCCATTATGCCAAACTCTGCCTCTTCCCTGGAGAGCTTAATCCATTTACTTTTTTTTTAATTTATTTTATTTTTTTTTAAGATCTTAGATTACATAAATGTTACATAAAAAATAGAGAGGATTCCCATATACCCCACTCCCTACACCTCCCACATTTTCCCACATTAACAACATCCTTCATTAGTTTGATACATTCATTACAATTGATGAACACATTTTGGAGCATTGCCACTGAGCATGGATTATAGTTTACATTGTAGTTCATATTTTTTCCCACACAATTTTGTAGGTTCTGGCAAGATATATAATGGCCTGTGTCTGTCATTGCAATGTCATTCAGGACAATTCCCAAGTCCCAAAAAATACCCCCATATTACACCTGTTTTTCCCTCTCCCTGCTTCCATTTACTTTTAAAGTAACTACTAATAATGCAGGACTTTCTTCTGTCATTTTGTTAGTTTTTGTTTGCAGGTCCATATCTTTTCTTAGACCCTCAATTCTTCCATTAATGCCTATTTCATACTTATTTGATTATTTGTATTGTACCGTATTGAGTCCTTTCTCATTTCTTTCTGGATATATTTCTCCTATATTTCCTTTGCAGTTATCATGGAGTTAAAATTTACCAACTTGAATATATAACAGTCATATTTGATTTGATACCAACTGAGCTTCAATAGCATACACATACACTATTCCAATACCCCTTTGCCACTTCACCTTTCTTGTACTAGTTGCAAATTACATTTTTATACATTATGTGTCCACAACCATAGAGTTATCATTGTTTTTATGCATTTGAATTTTATCACTTGTAAGAAGTAAGAAGTGGAATTACATACCAAAATATACAATAATACTGTTGTTTATAATCACCCAAATAGTTACCTTTACCAGAGGCCTTTATTTCTTTATGTCACTCTGATCTTCTGTCTAGTGTCCTTTTCTTTCAGT
>JAQZBX010095687.1:0-11891 GCA_029593785.1 Cabassous unicinctus
CTAAGAGATGATATAGGATATAAAAGAGAACCTTTTAATAATTAACTATTTTATATTCCTTATATTTTACCTAGTATGTATCTGCATTTCTTTACTTGACATATGTGTCACTGATTGAGAATAACCAACCCCATTCAATATATATATACATTATGCTTAGTAAATCAATTATGTTTGGAGACAATAAAATTAATTCACTGTCAAAAACCCAACAGCTTTGTGTGTCTGTTGATGTGAATTTGTCATTGAAACATATTTAACACAGGTAATAAGATACAGTGTAAGAAAAATTCAAAATGAATCCTAAGTTAGGGATTTTGTTTCTTTAATTGCATTGACTTGTTTGAAAACAATGTTTCAATAGATTAAACAAGTTCTCAATTTTCTTCAATCAATTGAAATAAAACTATGAAACAAACAATGCATATTCTGATTTTAAAAATACTACATATTTTACATTTTAATTGAGTTTATTTTAGAGTCCTTTTATATGAATTTTTAAAACTTAATTTTGAATTAAAAATTAAATTATTGAAAGATAAATCAGAGCTCATTTATACTTAGCAGTGAGAAACTTCCCTGAGTTTAAGCTAAAGTAATTAATCTCAGTGTTTTGAATTACTTTGTGCTGTACTGTTTTATATTTCTCTCAGTATTTCTTTGAGAATTAGTAAATGATATATGATAATACACTGTAAATTGAACCTAAATAATGTGATGTAATATTTTTATAACCAAAGGTCATACTCCTTAAGGGGGCAATGTCAATTAGGTGCAATGTATAGATTTTCCTATTTGGAGCAACAGAATAAATGTGTATGCTTCCAACCATAAGACATAAGTAGATATAGATTGTGGCAACCAGTGACTTTGACTACATTTTTCCAGGAAAGAGACTAGTCTTTTTCTGTGTTCTGTGAAATTTGTTTTTTGATTTTTCATATATGTAGTGTTTAATATTACCTAAATTTTGAGGAACGTTTTCAATAATGTACTGCCTGAACATTAACAATTTTACCAAATTACCCACATCATTCTTATTTCCACAAAATAACATGAGTCAGTCAAGGCTCTCTACATCCCCCCCTTCAGAATAAGTTAATGTCCCTTTGGACTAAGAACTCTTTGTCTTCATACAGAATTCTACTGGTTTAAGCACAGGTGAAGAATGTCCCCAAGCCTTATGGCCAAACTCTATTACCAATAGCATCATTTTCATGTTCATTCATTTCTATTATTTTTGTAGTTTGTCATATTAACAAGCCTTTTGAGTATATAGAGTCAAATTTCTGAATGTCATACTGCAGGCATTTGGTTTGATACTGGGCTTCTTTTTGTCCTCTTTGGATGGTTTGTTGTTTTCAGCTATCCAATTAAAAAATAAAGACAAACTTATCTACCTTAATTTTCAATGAAGAACATTTAAAGAAGATTCCACCTTTAGAGGCCACATTAGGTAAAATGCTTAAGAAAAAAAACAGATAACTTAGAAACATTTATATGTGATTATGATCTTGTTTATTTAACTGCTGTCTAAATATACAAACATATTTGATCTCTCTGAAAATCAGAATTGCCTTTTGAGAATAAGGAGAGCATCTCTTTCAGATATGTTATTGGGAAAAAATAGCAAATTAAAAACAACTTACATATTTCACATAATTTTATATAAGATATCTTATGAATAGTATCTCATTTTCACAGCCTCCAGCTCTTGCAAATCAGGACTACACAAAACCAGAGAATGTTTTCAAGTGTCTATATATAAAGACTATAGAAATAGATATAAATATAGATAAAGATATAGATATATATATAGATATAGATATAGATAGATGATATAGATAAGTAAAGATATAGATTTGTAGATATGGATATGAGTATGGATGTATATACAGCAGGAAATACAGATAAAGTTACAGATAGATAGATATATATAATAGGTAAATTAATTCATTTATATATATAGAGAGAGAAAGACATAGATAAAGAGACATATATGAACAATACGTAGAGGGAGAGAGATTATATAGAAATGTATGCAATTTAATTTTATTCAAATTCTACTTACTAATTATATCAAAATTTGAAGGGGTCTATGTGTATTTCCTTAAAATACATAGAATTTAGTACCTTGGTAAATTTGGATAAAAGTATTTTAAAGCAGCATGTGTTGACAGTGCAATAGTAATGAGAACCATTTTGCAGTAAAATGTTACATTTTAAAATAGCTGAAATACATAATATATATAATATATATATATATTATATATATATACACACACATACATATATATACCAGTTCAAGCAGGAAAGAGATAGTTGTTGGAACATTGTACAATGGCAGTTATTGCAATTGGTGGTGGGACTAAATATTTTTCTAATCTATCCAGGATAATGAATTAGGAGATAAAGAATGTGGAGATGGACTCATCAGACCAGAGGAATTGATTTTGTTCTTCTGGGACTATTTCACCATGTTCAAGTCCCCAATCTCTTCTTCTCCCTCATCTTTTTTGTGTTTATTGTAACACTTTTGGCAATATTATGATGATTATTCTCATTTGGTTGGACTCAAGGCTCCATACACCTATGTATTTTCTTCTCAGCCAAATTTCCATCATGGACCTCTTGTATAGCTCCACTATTGTCCCCAAAATACCTATCTATGAAAAATACTATTTCCTTTGTGAACTGTGGAATTCAGCTCTTCCTCTTCACTACCCTTGATGGATCTGAGTACCTTCTCCTGGCAGTCATGGCTTATGACCACTATGTGGCTATATGCCATCCTCTCCATTACTCAGTCCTCATGCACCCTAAAGTCTGTGCCTTCATGGTGGCTGGCACATGGCTGGGTTCACCGCTCAATGCCTTGGTCCATGTCATATATACTCTCAATCTCCCTTACTGCTCCTCCTTGGAAATTGATCATTTCTTTTGTGAGATACCAGCTCTCCTGAAACTTGTTTGTGCTGATACATATATTTATGAAAATGGGCTTTATGTCAGTAGTGTTGCTTTCCTTTTCATTCCAATATCTGTCATTATGGCCTCATATGAGCAGATACTTTCTACTGTTTTGAGATTAGATTCAAACTTAGGGATAAGAAAGGCTTTGGCAACCTGTTCCTCCCATATTATTGTGCTGTCTCTCTTCTATGGAACAGCCATCATCAAGTACTTTCTACCAAAAGCCTATCATACAGCTGAGCAGGATGAAATAGTGTCTATCTTTTATACCATTGTCACTCCCATGTTCAATCCTCTTATCTATAGTCTTCAAAACAAAGAGGTGGCTAAAGCCCTCAGGAAACTTCTGATATCAATCAAGAATAAGGCATAAGAAGATGGACTTCTGATATAGAACTTTATTACCATAACAGAGATAAACAGCATACAACAAACAAACTAGTACTCTTCTGGAGACAACTCATGGAAAAATTCCTTCATTTACTCTTGGTAAAATGATAATGGATCAGATAACCCCTTCCTGGTGAAATTCATTTGAGTTTCATGGAAATATTAAATAGAATGCTCTATGTCAGAAAACACATAAAATTTACAAGTTTAGAAAAAAAGAGAACACAAATGTCTGTTTTATCTTTTTTTAATTTTAGTATATTTTTAAAGAAGTTTTAGATTACATAAATGATACATTGAAAACATAGGGGGATTCCCATATATCCTACTCCCTCTCCCTCCCACACTTTCCCCATTAATATCTTTCTTTAGTGTAGTACATTTGTTACAATTGATGAAAACATACTGAAGACTTTCTACTAACCATGATCTCTAGTTTACATCATACTTTATACTATGCAACAGATATTTTTATAGGTTTTGACGAAATGTGTAATGGTCTGTGTCTGACATTACAACATAATACAGAACAAGTCCAATGCCACAAAAAGGCCCCATGTTACACCTATTCTTCCCTCTTCCACACCTCAGAAATTTTGAGGATAATAGCCTTTATATCAATGTTATATTCTTCCATTGCTAGAATAATAAAATATATTTTAATCCATAGTTGCATTTCTGCCTTATGTTTGTTCATTCATCAGTCTTGAGGAATTTAGGATTCTGATGCCTACTTTTGTTTCTGATTGAGAATAGGCTTATATCCTATAGGGCAGATGGATAGAACTGTCTTGCTTGCATTTGTAGATACTCTCTATTTTTGGGGATAGGCGTTGTCCATCATCATTATTTTGTTAGTTATCCTGGGCCAGTCCAATGAACTGGAGTATAGGTGTTTCAAATCAGCAGAGATTCAGGATTCAAATGGCATATGAATGGACTGAAGTATCTTTGGGACATATATTTAAGGAGCAAATTGATAATTATAGGTTCAAATAAAAGGGGCAGAACAGCCATTTGTAGGGAAATTATAAATGAGTGTAAATTTGATACATCCAGGAACATATATTCCAAGGTAAGGCCCACTGATAGGCTATCAAATCCTGAAAATGTCTGCCATGTCTATAGTGTCTAGATCAGGGGTTCTTAACCTTTTCAGCTCCACAGACCACTTTGCCAGTCAGATAAAAACCATGGATCCCTTCTCAGAATGAATTAGCAGACAGTTTTATGGCACTCAACATTGGCATGTCTTTAAATTAAATTTTAGGATTATTCAAAATTAATTCAAGCTCATGGACTTCTGGAAATCTTTCCATAAACCTGTTGGAGGATTGTGGACCCCTGGTTAAGAATACCTTTTTTTGTTTTTATCCTTTCAACAATTTTCAAGCAATGAAACATAGCTATAAATGGCATAAGACAAGTAGGAACTCTTCATCCCAATCCCTAGGACAGCCCAGCTTAACATATGTGCACTCCTAGAAAATCATAACCTTCAATAACGAGTCTTAGGAAAACCCCTCCCACAAAACATATTGTTATCATTTCATTGATCTGCAATGCATGACCAAACGTGAAAAATTCCTGTCATGCTCCCTGCCATCATGAATGTGCTGGAAACCTTTCCTTGCTCATTTAAATCACTTAAAAACACCCCTGAATATGTGTCAGGGAGACTGATTTTACCTTGCCTCCTGCCTCCTTCCTGGTTGAACTTGCAATAAAGTTCTATCTTTTCTCACAGTCCTGCAGTCACAATATTTGTTTCTGAGCTCATGGGCAATCAAGCCCTTTCCATGGTTTCATAGGCACTGTAGTGGGTATCTATGATCAACCTTTGACTCCACTACTTGGACTGTAGGTGAAATTAGGGAACTTCTATATTTGAAATGCAGATATCATTGATAATGTCTTCCTAAGAGTGAGACTGGAAGATCTGAGGAATCAATTTATACATCAAGCCATTATAATTCTGCTTAACCCATGATAAACAGTTCACTAAAGTCAAATTAGTTTAATATCATAGACTCACAAGGAACTTAAAATTTACTCTGCTCAAACAAACCTATCCAATATCTTACATACAGCCTGAGATTTCATTGGAAACCAAGCTCATTCTTTATGATTGAAAAATATTTAGTAATTATTTGAGGATTTTAATACTCAGAGACTTTTAATGAAACCTGTACAATAATTTAAATATAAAATCAAATAGCATCTCTGATGAATACTTCACAATCAAATAGACCAAGGAAATTTTTCTCTTATATCATGTTCTGTGACTATGTGTGTTTACATATATATACATACATATGAACTGTATATGGATGCATATAGTTTATTTTTTAATGAGACATCTGTTAATCAATAAATTATTGTCACACATATAGTTCAATAAATAAAACATCTTTCTCCATATTCATGTTATATGTCTATGTATTTAAATGTACTTTCAGGAAAAATATCACACATTATGGATCAATTCACACATTATGCCAATTCATAAAAAAAAAACTCATCATTTTTTGTTAACCCTTCAAATCTCCTAACACCAGGCAATGTTTAATGAGATATGCATTAAATTTATTTATACTCACAAAACCCTATAACATGTATGCTCTTATCATAACTATATTGTAGAGGAAGAACCACAGGAAAGGAAAGTTAAGTAGCATATTTAAAATAATTAATAAATGGTAAAGCCAGGAAGGAAATGCATTCACTCATAGTCCAAGAACCTGCTGTTGAATTCCACATTGGTTTTTCACCACTACAGTTTTCCAATTCTCAGATGGAGTTAGCTGGGGATGTTATGTGAATGCTAACAGAACTGATTAATATTATTCTTTCCCCGTTTCCAAAAGAACAAAATTTCTTAATTTGTCCACATGAAGGACAATGGTATAATTGTTCTTGGCCTATCCAAGAAAAAATGGAATGGCAGAAAAGGGAAATTTTCTCTGATGACTGAGCAGGTAAAATTGTAAACTGGCTCATATAACTATACTAGAGTATTTCAAGTTGTTCATTAATAATGTATGACCCTGACAGCAAAGGAGGATGAATCTTTCTGGATACTTTTCTCTGAAACTCTTCCTTTTATATAAATAGATTTCTGGTGATATCTTGAGAAAAATACAAAATATAAGTTAGTGTGTATCTATTATTTCTGAAAAGAACATAGGATTTAGATTTGATCCACTCAAAGTCAATTGAATATTGGGCATAATGATAGTGTTATTTTAATGTGAGTGGTTAGTTCATTCAGCATTTTTCAGCCTTGATTTTGCTGCACAGTAATGTAATGTTAAAGAATAATGAATATAATCTCTGATTCAGTATAAATATAAGTGAAGTTGAGTAGCTTTTAAATACACATTTTTCTATTTACTGCTTGTGTTTGATGTCATATATACTTCAGAGGTTTTTCAATAACAAGAGAGGAAACATTGTCTCAAAATATTAAAATTGCAAAAAATATATTGTTAATACATAGTCATTGAATACCTTTTAAAAGTGACAGTTGCAGAAATTTATTATTTATTTATTTATTTGCCCCTGTGGATTCAAATTAGAAATAATTCCAAAAAGCTTTAAATGCAAGAACATTGTCTTTATTAAATTTAAAAGTTACATATAAATTTGATATATTTACATGTGTAAAAAACTTATAAAAATAGATTATTCAGCCCCAGAAGTGCTTAATGTAAGTGAATGGATGTGTTTTAGATTTATCCTAAATATAACTTAAAAATGTATGCTTTATATAGTACAAAGAAGGAATGGCCTTTGAATCCCTCATATTCTAAGATCCTACTAGTTATTTCAAAGAAATGAAATGACTCTTCCAAATAAAACATATTTTGTTTTAAATTATTTAAAAGTGAAAATGCGTATTATTATATTGACTGGATAAATAATCTTTTCACCAATTTATGGAGCAGTGGTTGAAACATCATTTGTGAAAATAATTTGAACAATGTAAGTTACCATTTGTATTAAAATTGAAAACAAAGTGTGTTATTATATTTACATCTATAAATTTTTATTTGCATTATGGTGTGCAATGACAAGAACAAAATTTTCTTTTTCTAAAATGTTGACAATCATTAAGTTATTTGTTGTTAAAGAAAGGAGAATAAACCATTAGAAGTAATTCAAATTCTAAATTCTTATGGACAGATGAAAGTGTCTTTATGATTCTGATTACCATTTTGTAGGAAGGAGGGCATCACAGTATCAGATGATTAAGAATATAATAAGAGACTTAATAATTAACTATCATATATTCCTCATATCTTACTTGATTTATATCTGCATTTTTTAGGTTCATATTTGTGCCACTGATTCAAAATGATGGACTCCCTTATTTTTCCATATTTTAATATTCATGAGGAAATAATATTTAGAGACATTGAAATTGATTCATTCTCAGGAATCCTACTGCTTTATGTATCTGCTTTTCTTTCTTATTGAACAATATTTACTCTTGCCCTCTATTATTCTAAGACTAAAGTCATGCAGTTCACAAATACTGACAGTAAAGACAGCATAAGAAAAATTCCAAATGAATCCTGAGTCAAGGATTGTTTTTTTATTTAATTGAATTGATTTCTTTGAAAAAAAAAACTTCTTCACTAGATTGCGTAATTAGTCAATTTGCAAGCATTCAACTGAAAACTAAATGTGATATACACATGATGATATAGTTATTTAAAAATCACTAGATAGTTTATGATTTAATTCTCATTATTTTAGAGTCCTTTAACTGAATATATGAAACCCAATTTGGAAGTAAAACATCACTTTATGGAAATACAATTCTGAACTCATGTATGTTTAGCATGGAGAATTTTCCTGAGTTTATCCAAATTAAAAAATTTACAAGGTTTTGAGCTACTTTCTGCTATTCAGTTATTTTGTAATTATTTCAATATTTATTAGAGAATTAGTAACCAATATATAGGATAAGCTGGTATTCCTTAAAATAAAAATAAGCAATGCAGTATTTTTGTAACCAAAACTTCGTACTTGCTAGTGCATCAATCTCAATTATGTTGACTTCTATGCAATATATTAAATAGTATATCAATATATGAGCATGCTTCCAACCCTAAGAATCAAGTCACTATACAATGACTAGTGAGTCTTTACTACACTTTTCTAAGACAGATGGTAGTTGTTTTCATTGTTCCATGAAATTTGTATTTTGATGTTGTTCTAGGTATGTTTTATATGACCTAAATTTTGAGGAATATCTTGATGTAATACCTGAACATTTACTAAATTTTGAGGAAACCCTTCAGCAATGTTATGCCTAACATTGAAAAATTTAACCCATCTAGTCACTTCATTGTTACTTCCACAAAAAGAATATGAGTCAATTGAGGTTTTCTCCCTTTACCCCCTTCAGAAAAGGTTATTGCCAATTTAGAGTTGGCACAATTTGCTTCCCTTAACCCAGAGCTCAACTGGGTTAAGCAGAGATGAGGAATAATTCCTCCAGCTCAACAATATCACTAATAGCAGTTTTACTTGTTGGTTTGTTTCAATTGATTTTTAGTTTGTCATAACATCAACAATCTTTTGAGTATGTAGAGTGAAATTACTGAATCTCATGCAGTAGGCATTTGGGTGAATAATGGGGTTCTTCTGGTCTTTGGATGATGTTATGTTCTCAGCTATCAAATTATGAAAAAAAAGCAGACTTACCCATACTAATTTCCAAAAAAGAGCACTTAAACATGATTTCTCTTTAAGAGGATTAATAAGATAAAATGCTGATGCAAAGAAACAAGAAAACGGGAAACACTTTGATGTGATTATTATACTAAATTTTTAACTGCCATCAAATATGCAAAAATACATGATATATTTGCCTTTTAAAAAGAAGGAAAGTATTCACTTGAGAATACATTATAAAGGTAAAATAGCATATGTAAAACAACTAATAAATATCATATAGGCATATAGAAGAGTATTCATAGCTGCTATGTCATTTACAAAGCCTTTAGCACTTGCAAATCAGGAATAAACAAAACCAGAGAATGCCTTTAAATGTGTGAGTTGAATATATTTATATATAGAAATAAAAGTAGAAACAGAAACAAAAATGGAAAAAGAATCAGAGATAAAATTAGAAATAGAAATAAAAATAGAAACAGATATAAATATAAATGTAGGTGTGGACAGAGATATATACATAAAATCAGACAGACATAGACATGGGCATAGACATATAAATGGCAATAGACATAGATCTAGATCTAGTAGTCAAATCAAAGGAGTGATAGAGAGTAAGATTCAGAGAGATAGACGGAGAGATTATGGATATGAATGTTTTCTTTTTCAACAAATTTTACATATTAAATGTATCCAAATTTCAAATTGTCTAAATATATTTCCTTAAATTACAGAGAGGTTAGTGTTTAGGTAATTTTTGGTAAAAGTATTTTAAGTCGTCATGAAGTGACATTGCAACATTAAAAAGAACAATTGTGTTGTAGAGTTTAATGTATTTCATTGTGCAATTAAGGAAGAGAATGAAGTTGGCACATTATAATGTAAGGGGGAAACAAATTTTGTTGGGATTAAAGATTTTTGTCTTGTCTCTTTAGGATAATGAATTGGGAAGGAGAGAATGAATAAATGGAGCAATCAGACGACTGGAACTGACTTTGTTCTCCTGGGGCTATTTCAACACATTCAATCGCCCAATCTCATCTTCTCTCTAGTCTTCATGATGTTTCTTGTGGCCATTCTTGGAAATATTATGATGATTATTCTCCCTTCAATGGACTCTAGACTCCACACCTGTATGTACTGCTTGCTCAGTCAGCTTCCCATAATGAACCACTTGTATAGCTCCAATATTGTCCCTAAGTTAGCTACTGATCTCCTGTCTG
Organism: Cabassous unicinctus; assembly: GCA_029593785.1. Lineage (NCBI taxonomy): Eukaryota > Metazoa > Chordata > Mammalia > Cingulata > Chlamyphoridae > Cabassous > Cabassous unicinctus. Next base: position 10,272 of record JAQZBX010095687.1, read on the forward strand.
GTAAGAATACCATTTCATTCATTAACTGTGGAATTCAGCTCTTCCTTTTCAGAGTCTTTTAACAGCAGAGTGCTGTTGGCAGTTATCGCTTATGACCACTATGTGGCCATATGTTACCCTCTCTGATATTCAGTTCTTATGTGCCCTACAATCTGTGTCTTCATGGTGGCTGACACCTAGCTGGATGCTCTACTCAATGCTTTGTTCCATGTCTCATATACACTCAATTTTCATTACTTTGTTTCCAGAAATATCCAACATTTCTTTTGTGAGATCCCAGCTATCCTGAAACTTGTCTGTGCTGATACATCTTTTTATGAAAATGCAATTTTTATTAGTGGTTTCCTGTTCCTCCTCATTCCATTATCTGCCATTATGGCATCCTATGGGCAGATAATCTCTACAGTTTTGAGATTAAATTCAAATTTAGGGATGAGAAAATCTTTGGCAACCTGTTACTCCCATATGATTGTGGTGTCTCTCTTCTATGGAACAACCATCATCACATAATTTATACCCAAAATTTATCATACTGATAATCAAGATAAAGTAGTATCTGTCTTTTAAACCATCCTCACTCCCATGGTCAACCCCATCATCTACAGTCTTTGAAACAAAGATGTGGCTGGAGCTCTGAGAAAAGTTCTGGGGAGGTAAGTCTCCTTAACATATTGATATTTATTTTGAATGAGATATGAGAAGATGGACTTCTTATACTGAATGATGTGATTAAAACAAAGATAGGATACAACAATCAAACTACTACTTCTCTGGAGCCAACTCATGGACAAATTCCTTCAATCTGCTTTTGTTAAAATGATAATTAATCAGGTCATCCCTTTCTGCTAAGCCTTATTTGAGCTTGACAGAAGTATTAGGAAGAATTCTTTTTGTCACAAGACACACATTATTTGCAGGTACTGACAAAAAACAGGGAGCTCAAATTTGTTTTAAAATTAGAAAAGAAGAAATATGCTCAGACTCAGAAATATGAACTCCATGCAGAAATTTACAATTATTCTCCCTAGATAATATTATTAAAGTATAGTAACATCATTAAAAAATAAACATCAGTAATTAATTGCTCAAACTTAAGTTTTGCATTCACCAAGTTAACATTTGTCTGAAAGTATTATTCAAGTGGTGTCCAGAAAAATAAATTGTGCATCTGTTCTCAACACTTGATTTTGGAAGTGGTATTATCCTTTTTAGCTAATTGTTAGAAACACTCATATTATACTATTGAATAATATTTACCAAATTAATTAAAGCATTTTAGTCTATTCAATATGGCAATCTACATTTTAGTTAGTACATATTTATTCATTTAAGGTTCTTTGCAATTTTTATATTATATATAAATATATATATATTTATATATATAAATGATTTAGATGTATTTGTGTATATCATGGGATTTTTTTCTGATAAATATGCACAAATGTAAATAATGTGTTCAAGGATACCATTGTTTGCTCTTGATATATGTTTCCCAGTTAAATCTATGACTTTTGGTCATTTAAGACATAGCAAAATTGATTCCTTTGTATAATATGCATGTCTATATAAGACTATTTGCATGAAATCCAGTTCAGAACACAATTAAAGATAAAGAGTTTT
>JAQZBX010095688.1:0-11886 GCA_029593785.1 Cabassous unicinctus
AAAAAAAAAAAGTTAAATCCTTACTCTTTGTATTGAAATTCTCTGATGTTTCCAGTAAAACAGGTTGGAAAGGAATGGAATAGGACCCAGCCTCCATTTATCTGGGTGACTGACATGTCGGCCCTCCAGGCTTGCAGCCTCCCCAGGATGAGGTCCACCACATCTGTGCAGAGCAGCTCACTGACCACATCTCTCAGAGGGGGACAGTAAGAACCACCTAGCACATCCACTGATCCCTTGAAATCAACATTTCCCAAATATTTTTTGAAGGAATGCTACTCTTGTGAGATGCTCTGAAAACTTTTTAACTCTCGGTTGAAAGCTTGGGAACTCTTACGTGCTATTTTTCCCTCGTAAAGTTTCACCTTGGCATAGTAAAAGCTCTGAGGATTCCTGCAGAGAAGTAACATGTTTAACCTCTGTAATTTGGTGCTTCTCAACGTTATTTGTATGCAAACCAGTTTTTTGTGGGGTTTTCCTCCCCCTTGGAAAAAAATTATTATGCCCCTTCACAGACCCACACACACACACACACACTCATTCACACAATATGGGGGGAAAATGCCTAAAACTCAGTCCCAGGAACCTCTGTGGGGCAGAGGTAAAAGCAAGCATGCCAGAGTCAGATAAATCCAGGTTCAATCCTAATTCCACCAGCAGTGTAACCCCAGGGATGTTACCTAACCTTCCAGAACCTCAGCTTTGCTGTAAATAAAAGCAGGATGCTGCTGGTTACTTCTACATGGCTTACATGCATTACACAAGGCTCACGGAAGCACCTGGCACAGAGTAGATCATTTTAAAATTTGACTATCCCTCCTCTCTCCTCTTTGCAAAATCAAAAGTGGAGACATTTGAAAACACACTGGTCAATATTTTTTTTAAATGCTCATAAAACTTTAAATCAAATTATTTCACATAAGAAGCCATCTTGGAATGTTATTCCATTGCCTAGTCTGCAAGTTTTCATGAATTAAGCCATCCAGGAAAAAAAAAATGGTAAGGCTGCATTAACACATAAATATGTGAATGGGAACCTAATCTTTCATACAGCTAGATGAAATTTAATATCAAGGAATTTGCCCGTGTCAAATAGTACTTTATTTTACGGAATGTGATATCACTTGATACAGTCATAAAGTACATTCCTATCAAAATACACCTGTTATTAACATTACTAACAATTGCTTTATCCCAGTGAGTTTTATTGAAACCATAAGGATGGGCACTTTTGAAATAAGTGTCCCCAGCTAATTTTCAGAAGCCTATCTTCCACAAGAGTTCATACAATAATTCCACCCGGGTTTTTACACAAGGTAGAATGAGGAGCTTAAAATGCTTGAAAGAGAGTCATCTCGAGGTCACCAATAATTAAATAGGAGTGAAAGGCACAGAATAAGGAAAATGTGTAATCTTCCCTGGCTCTGAAATAAAAACAGATATTAGGGAGGCAGAGCCTCTGCGGGGAGACTTGATCTCAATCTCCGGGAGGATTCCTTTCAAGCCTGGATGTCTATTTCAAAATACCCATTAAAAGTCTGTGATGGACTTTAATTATGAGAGGTGGAAGATAAGAGTCCAGTTCATTCCCTCCCATTGTTCGGGGTGATTAAGGGCTGCCAATCATTCTCCCCTTGAAAGAGGCCCAAGGTGCAGATACCACTTTAAAGAGAATGGCTGGACTGTGAGGGAGGGGCTCTTACCCCACACCTGGTGCCAGTGCGGACAGATGTGGCGTTAAAATGCCTCGGGGAGCCTTTGAGGTGCTCTGAATGGACCTCTGCCTAAAAGCTGCCACAGTTTTCCCAGGGCCCATATGCAGTGGTTGACCCAAGAGACTCCCTCGTCCCTGCTTCTCATTCCTCAGCCTTCGGAGGTCCCGTTCTCCAATGCCACTTACCTCCACACTGTTTTTGGGGTGGTTTGATACAATGCCCCCATAAGCTAACAGATGGTACCTACACACACACACACACACACACACACACACACACACACACAAGGTAAAGGACAGTAAAGGAGTCCAAAAGAGCCATGTTGAATCCTGCCTCCATTGCTTCTTGCTGTGTGGTCTTAGGCAAATCACTTAAACTCTCTGAGCCTCTGTTTTCTGTCTGTAAAATGGAGACAAGGATACCTGCCACCTAAGTTGGTGATATGAGGCCCCTGGTTCATAACAGCAATACCATTCCCCCAACAGGAAAGCAGAAGCCTGCAGTCAACTTTGGTCTGCCTCCTACAAAACAACGCCCTTCCTCCACCCCAAGAGAGAAGCCCGTTGGCGAGGCCAGCTAAGAAAGAAAAATGTTAAATAATTCAGAGGCACTAACATCAAGTCTGATGTAGGTATAAAAATAGTTACAAAACACCACACTCCCCTTGTTTTCATTACAGCAACTTTGGCTCCCTGGTAGGAACGGGAGGGGGTGGGGGGTAGGAACAAGGGTCTGGCTTGAGGCTGGGCCTGGGTCTGCAGCCTGGGCTGGGGCATGGGAGCCTCACCAGGCTTCTATGTGGGCCCTTCTTATTACTCATCTTTGTACAAAGGCAGGGCAGGCATTTGCTTTTCACCACTGTATTTTAAACCAGCCTTCTGATTGGCTGGCTTATTTTAAAATTGACAGTGTGCTCAGATGGGCCATGGAAGCAGAGGAAATTCTCTACATCCTGCCTTCTGAAGGACACCAACTGGTGAGCTCTCCACGGATGCGGGGCCCAATCCCAAAGCTTAGGCTCAAAGGAGAAGGCTGGTAGCCTGCCCTGAGTCTAACTCGAAGCCCAGCCCCCGTTGCCCCCTCCCCCCCAGGAATCCCATGCCACTGACCTTCGTCACCCAGAAGGAATGTGCTGTTCCTAAAAGCACAAGATTTGGGAAGAAGACATAAGAATCCAAATGGAGATCTAATATTTGCTCAGCCACCTACTATGTGCCAGACACTCTGCCAAATACATTACTTTCATTACTTCCTTTAGCCGTCAAAACAACCCCCAGGGAAGCGGATGTGGCTCAATCGATTGGGCTCCTGTCTGCTATATGGGAGGCCCCGGGTTCCAGTCCCAGGGCCTCCTAGTGAAGGCAAGCTGGCCTGCACCCATGGAGAGCTGACAGCCCACAGCGGATGGCACAGCAAGATGACACAACAAAGGGAGACAAGCAGACACAGAAGAACACACAGCGAATGGATACAGAGACAGCAAGCACAAGTAGCAAGGTGTGTGTGTGTGTGGGGGGAATAAATAAATAATAATAATAAAATTATAAAAAAAAACAACACCAACTTGATCAAGGAAGTTCAGAGATGTCCCCGAAGGTTCCACCAAGGAGTCAGGATTCAGACTAAGGAGGTCTGACTCCCAAGCCTGTGCTCTTTGCCCCCACCTGTTCCATAAGAGCAGAGCACGTGGAAGGAGAAGGTCCTCATGAAATATTCAGCTGCATTTGTAGCTCCTGTCTCATCCAAGCCATAGTTGAATGCTTACTCGGTGCATTTTTTTTTTTTTTTTTTTGCAAGGGAGCTGCATGGAAACAAATTTCCAAGCCACACTTAACAAGACAGAGAAAGAGGCCTGTTCCTGGCCTGCAAGCCCACGCATGCCCCTGTGCAGTAGGCACAGGGAGGGTTAAATGTGAGGCCAGAACCAAACCCGATGCTTCCAGGAACGGAGGATCTCAGGAGACACTCTTCGGCAGGGATAGAAGACAGAATGACCAGCAAGTAAGAGGAAGCCTGAATGGGGGGGAGGAGGAGGAGGAATAATAATCATGGTAACATTCTTGTCCTTTTAGAAAACATGTTCTCATCCCTCAAGTCGGACCTAAAATGCTTTTTAGTTTTGAAGCCTTCCCTGCCTCCACCAGTCAACTGGGGTAAGAGAGCTCTGGCTCAAACGTGTCTACTGTGTGATCGGCCCTGTGCTGGAAGCTTGAGTAACGTTAGCACATTTCACCCTGAAAGCAAGTACTGTTCTGCCCACATTAAAGAAGACAGAACTAAGACCAGGAGGTTAAGTCACCTGCCAAAGGTCACACAGCTAGAACAGCGGTCTCGATCGGGAATGATTCTGCCCCTCCATCCCAGGGACATTCGGCAAGGTCTGGAAACAGTTTTGGTTGTCATGACTTAGGCAGGGAGAGACACTGGCATCTCGGGGACAGAGGCCAGGGATGTTGCTAAACATCCTACAAGCACAGGGCTGCCTCTGACAACAAAGAATTATCTAGTCCAAAATGTCAGTGATACTAGTGTGAGAAACCCTAGGCCAGGATTTACACAGAGCTCAGTCTTACTCTTAAACTCATTTTTATTTTCAGTCCTCTTATCCATCTCTTAAGTACCTAGCAGTACGAAGGGACTCTCTTTCTCTTCTGTCCTGCATGGCACCTAGTCCAGGGTCGAGCTCACTCAGCAAGCTCTTGCTGACTGACTAATCAGTACACTTTAAGAATGGTGCCAAGAATCAAGACGAGGAACTCCTCCAAAGGGATCCAGCCAATATGTCACTGAATCTTCAGATAGGACGTTGAGTCCAATGTCCCACCCACTGCAGGAGGTTTCTCCTCAACACCTAACAGCCCCATAGGCAGTCCAACGCTTGGCGGGATGTTCTCCCTGGAGCTTCCCTAGCATTCTCCACCCAGTCCCAGTCCACCTCAGCCTCTGGAATCCTTGGGGAAAGAACACTGGTTAGCTTCCGAGAAGCCAGGCCTTAAGTCCTGGTGATGTCCTCCCAAGTCCTGGAGGCAGAAAAACACACACTTGGAGCCAGACTGATGCAGATTTAAGAGCTGGCTTCGGGGAGCAGATGGGGCTCAAGCAGTTGAGCGCCTGCTTCCCACATGGGAGGGCCCAGGTTTGTTTCCCGGTGCCTCCTAAAAAAAAACAAAAAATACAGACAACAAGGAAACAAATGAAAAAATGAACTCAGGGGACTCAATGTGGCTCAGTGGTTGAGCACTGGCTTCACACATACGAGGTCCCAGGTTCAATGCCCGGCTCCAGTACCTCAAAAAAAAAAAAACAAAAAAAAAACCCGGCTTCATTGCTGATCCAGCTGATGGTGGAGCATAACAAGTCCTGCCTGGCCAGGCTGCTAGGTTGAGCACACAGTAGGGCCTCAACTGGTCTAACTAGCCTGGCTAGAAGGGTCATGGACCTGGTTCCCAACACACTGGCAGAGCTCTGTGACATCTTCTGGCCTTCCCCACATCACACTCCTCTTTTTGGCCTCTGCCTACCTGTCTCCGAGGTCCACTTCTGAACACGAAAATTTTTAATCCCATGATTATCAAGGGGATGGGGAAACTGAAACGGGTGACAGCAACAAATCAAGAGATGACAACTGTGAGAGTTACCATGGCAACATTTTAACTTGAAAAGTTAAATTAAACATGCGTGCGCACACACACGTCTGAGTGTGGGGCCTTAGAAACATGCTTTGATGCCTGGAGACCATCATCCCAATTCTGGTCTAAAATGAACTTCCCACCTTACTCTCTGCCTTCAGGAGTAGGTTATGAAAGAAAGTTCTCCTTCTAGGAACCCAAATTAATTCCTGATACAACACTCCATTCATCAGTGCAGGGAGATGCTGAGAGAGGCTAAACATCTCTCTAAAAAGGCTTAGGCTGAAAACCCAGAGACATCTGAAGACGCTGCATATCTTGCTTCTGCCACAAAGTAGGCTGGGGAAGTTCCCCACCCTTTCCGTGTGAACGAACCAGAGACAGCTCCTGGGAGGCACATTTGCTTTCTAGTCAGGAGAATTTGTGGAAGAACCCTGGCTCCCCAGCTCACTGGCCTGCGGGCCTTGGGCAAGACATCTAACTTTTCCCAACCCCCTCTTGCTCTTCTGGAAAATGAGACTAACAAGACCTCGTCTCACTCAGCTTGTTGTGGGGACTAGAGGAGGTAATATGATACCTAGTGCCTCACACAATTCAGCAATGGTTTACTGAGAGCCCCCTACTGCCAGCCACTGCTGGGGGCACTGGGGTTACCTCCATGAACAAAAGAGACAAAGACCCCTGCCCTTGAGGATGCTGACAACAGTCAATAAGCATAGTCTGTAAGTAAATTATATAGTATGTTCTAGACATCACCCAAGCCCCCTTCAGTGTATTCTTAAGACAGCAGCCAGAGGGGGCGTGTAAAAATAATAAAACAGAGTACTTCGTACTCTGAAAAGAAGAAAACGTACAATGGGGTATGGAGGTTGGGAACGCTGGGGGCAAGGAGGTGGGTGTTAGGTGGCAACAGGATTGTCAGGGTACTGACATCAAGCAAAGACTAGGAGGTCGGCAGTGCCAGGCAGAGAGAGCAGCCCTGGCACAGGAGTGTGCCTGCCATGCTCCAGGAAAGCACAGAGGCCAGCGTGGCTGCAGCGGAGTGGGTGAGGGATGAGGGGCAGGAGGTGAGTCTGAGATGGGAAGGGTGACAGAGAAGGGCCCTGTAAGCCAGGGCCTCTACTCTGAAGCAAACAGGTAACCGTCTTGAGCTGTTTGGAGCGGAGGAGTCTTAGGACCTGACTTGTGGCCTAACCAGAATATTCTGGTTGCTGTGTTGAGAATAAACTGAAAGGGGGTAAGGGCTAGAAGCAGAAAGCCCAATGAGGAGCCTACTGCAATCAGCAGCGTGGTGGAAGCAGCGGAGATGGTGACAAGGGGTCCAGTTCCAGATCTACTTTGAAGGCAGAGCCAACAGGATTTCCTGAGGGCTACAGCTATAAGGTATAGGAATAAAAAACACAGTTGGGGGCCTGTCAACCAGAAGGATGGAGCTGCCATTAGCTGAGAGGGGCAGGACTACAGGTAGAGCAGGTTTTGTGGGGAGGATCAGTCTTGGACATGTTAAGTTTGAGAGGATTATCAAATGATTGAAGTAGAAACATCAAAGTAGATGGCTGGAGACATGGGTCCAGTTTGGGAAACTCTGTGTTAGGTCCCTTCTTCCCCCTCTTCCTCGCTCTGTCAAAAGTACACATGGCTTCACCAGTCCAGGAAGCAAAACGGGATCAGCTGAGTCCTGTGGATGTAATGGGCATCTCAGTCAGAGTGATGCATGTCAACACACACTGGCCAGGAGTTGGGGTGTAGATGGGGAACATCTGCTGTGGCCTTCCCCAGTGATGCCCTGAGAACTCCTGGTGAGTGACAGTCTCTACCACTCCCCATGTAAAAAGGGAATGATGATAACTTCCCTGATCTAACCCCTGCCAGCCTGGAGGGAACATTAAAATTGGTTCAGGCAGTGGGTGTAGCTCAATGGTTGAGCACCTACCTCCCGCATATGAGGTCCTGGGTTCAATCCCTGGTACCTCCTAAAAAAACAATAAAAAATGAAAAATAAAATAAAGATGTTGCTTAATAAATCAAACACTTTTTTTTTAATTGGTTCAATCCTTCCAGATGTCGATTTAGCAATACAAATCAAAAGCCCTAAAGAGCTGTACAATCTTTGACCTAGTAATTTGAAGTGAAGAAATCGCATTGAAAGAAATAAATAGGCCAGCACTTGAAAATGTTGATCTCCACATTGTTTGTAGTGCTAAAAAACTAGAAACAATGATAAGAAATTGGTCAAATGAACAGTGGTATATTCTTATAATGGAATACTACATAGCTATTAGAAGTCACATTGGAAAGAAAATTTAATGGCATTGGGAAATGACAGTGATATGTTAAGGTTACAGAACACTGTATACAATCTGCTTCAAATTGTTTGTGTGTGTGTGTGTGTGTGTAGACAGGACTCTAGAAACAATTCTGGAAAAAAAACTAAAATGTTAGAAGGGGCAACTTCTGCATGGAGGATTACAGGTTATTTTCATTTGTTCTCTGGGTAATCATATATATTCCACATTTTCTATCGTTTATATGTATTATTGTTGTAATCAGGAAAAAACACATAAAATATGATAAATGTTATAAAATTTCAAAACGATTAGTTTTCCTTGTAATAAAAATTGCTGCTTATTCCACAATGTGCCATGAGGCTTAATGACAATGAGTTTGAGGATCAGAAAGAAGCCTGGAGAGTACAACGGAATACCTGGAATTGGAATCTTACTATGGCATTAGGATAATGACCACTATTTACCACCCCTACTGCCACCACTGAGGCTACCACAATACTGACAAACAGATGCACAGAATCAATAGCCTCCAATCACTATATGACAGCCTGCATCTGTCGCTCCTGAACTTGGGGAGGCGAGGAGGAGAAAGGAGAAAGCAGAAGCAGGAAGGAGGATCAAGGCTTTAGCCCCGTGCCATGTGAGCAAAGTGTAGACTCTGTAACACGGCATTGTTGACATCTCCTGGCAGCTTGTTAGAAATGCAGACTCCCAGGCCCTACCTCCACTGAATGAATCAGAGCCTGCATTTGAACGACTCCCTAGGCTGTGCCTCAGCCCTGCCTGCTCCAGAGATGGCTAAAAGGGCCAACTGAGTAAAAGGATTTTTCAACCAAATACAAATTCTCTAAAATCACCCCAAACCAAGCCATCCACACGCGTGGAGCCTCCAGGCCCTTGGGCACTGTCCATCTCTGCCACAGACCCTAAAAACGACACTATCCGATGAGCATTTTATAGGATGCCCTCTTCTACCTAGGGAATCCCAGGGCCTCAATGGCTGGGTAAGAGGGTTGTGCATGAATGGTTAATAGTACTCAGCCCAGAAGGAAGCATAAAAGGAGCAAAACTAGGGCCAAAAGCATATCACCGCATCTCCAGGCGAGGACCAGGCCGTTTCCAGCACTGTGAATGCAGCTGCCTTGGAATGAGGGGAGGACAGAACAAGTGAAAAGGTGCTTTTTCTATAGAGATGCCCCAGATTGTCAGAATGGGGGTAGGGGTGGGGGTAGGAGAAGACTTGATTACCATAAACACGGTCACACGGCTCAAATAAACTGGGCTGCTCACCTCATACATAAATTACTCAATATGCAACCCTTTCACGCTGCTTTTAAGAGGGGAGTGACCGAACATCAAATGAGGCTCTACTCTATGCACCATTTCTCAACCCTGGCTGCACCTTCGAATCACCTGGGGAGCTGTACAAATTTCGGATGCCTGGCTCCTACCTCAGAGATGTCATTCCACACCGTGCGGTGGGGCCAGAGCCCGGGTCTTGGGCAAAAACTCCCCAGATGATTCTAATGCATATTCAGGATTGAGATCCGCTGTGCTGGGATTTTAAATCCAGTACCTAATAGCACCTAAGAGAGGCAGGTAGAGAATTATTATTCGTGTTTGTTAGATGAGCAAGTCGGTGCAAGGAGGCAAAGAGAGGAAACCAAAATTGGAAACAAGATCTGCTGGTCTAAATCTAGAGTCCTTTGAATTTTCTACTTCTATAGAAATCTCCATGCTCAGAAGGCAGGGATGCCAGGAGTCCTCTCAGAGTCTGACGTGCTAGAACCTGGAGTAGACCCCTTCCACGCACACACAAACACACTCACTCACCACTGAACTGCATCAACAGTTCACTCAAGACTATGGAAGCAAGAACCAGAAGATCAGGAATTCAGTGGCCGGGGAGATAACAGGAAAAACAGCAATGCCAAGGGCAGCCCTTTCCATGTAGGACACTGCACAGGCACTATACAAATTACTTCATGCATCCCACCACAACCCTTTGAGGTAGAGACATCTAATTTTCATTTTGTAAATGAGAAAATTACAGAGGCTCTGAAAAACTAAGTAACTTACTTGAATTCATTACAGCTACTGAGTGGCAAAGCAGGGAATTCAACCCAAAAGCTGTTGGCATTTTTCCACTGTTTGACACGGCCTTGGAAAGTATTTTACCAAACTGAAGTATCTGTATGGGCAAACCAGCAGTAGTAGAGAAAAAGGAACCCATGACTTAGCTGTACCTCAAGAGATTACTTTTCAGGCTCTGGAAATAATGATGCTGATTCCACAACGACAATGACTTACAAAACTATCAAAGACATTCTTTTCATGATAATCCTACTAACAACCTTGCCAAATACTCATTATTAATCCCCATTTTATGGATAAGGAAGGTAAGCCTGGAGACATTAAGTAATTTGTCCAAGATGGAAATGTCAGAACTGGGAATTCTGGCCAACTCCAAATTCAACACCTCTTTCAAGCTGCCAAGAGGTAAAGGTAGGGAGGAGACTTTTCAAGATGACAAAAAGTGGCCCTGGGTATCCTCCCAGAGCAGGGCTCTAGGCTGGGCCATTTAGCAACTCAGGGCTTCTTCCTTAGTTAGGCAAGGGTGATGGCTTTAGTCTTTTGTGGACTCCAGAAAATTATGTTCTTAAATGGAACCTATTGTGAACAGATCAGTTAAAGGCCATCTGATAAGACTGGTCCAGTAGGGCGTGACCCAAGGTTGATCTTAATCCTCTTACTGGAGTCCTTTATAAACGGAGGCATAAAAGCCGCAGACACAGGGGGAAAAGCTGCAGAGCCAGAGAAGAACCCAGCAACTGAGGGAGAAGGTCCCAGGAACGAGAAGCTGTAATCAACAGAACACAGAGGCTGAGAGGAAGCCACTTGAGCCCGAAGCTGACAGAGATAAGGCCTGGAGGAGAGGGGAGAGATGAGCGGACACCACCATGTACCCAATAGCCCACAGCTGCAAACTGGCTGAGACAGCATCTCTCGATGAAGCCTTGATTTGGACACTTTCACGGCCTCGTAAGCTTTTAACCTAATAAATCCCTATTGTAAAAGCCAACACATTTCTGGTATATTGTATTGGCAGTATTGAGCAAACTAAAACAGGAAGCTTTGGTTTTAGTAATTTCAACCTACAAAATAGGAATGTCCACTTTTTCTTGGGAGGAACAAGCAGCAAGTCTGGGAAATGAAGAGTGGATTTACACAGCATTATAATACAGTGTATACCAGGGAAATCAGCCAACAAAATAAAATGGCCCAGGGGATAATTGAGCCTATACCTGAGAACAGAACACCCCAGACTTAGAGTTAGGCAGACATGGGTTCCTCTCCCGGCGCTGTCGAGGGAAAGGGGTCGTGGCACTTAACCATGTGAAGCCTCCAATTCCTCATCTGGAAAGTGAGGACTCTCAAGAGAGTGTCACGGGAATTAAATGAGGATGTTGTAGATGGCACCGCATGCCAGGCACTGGAAGCCATTTACATCTTTATTTACCTGTATGTGCCAGATGTTCTACCACAGTGAGCACTCAATCCTCACAGCCATGTGGTACGAGACAGCGTGTACCGCAGTCCCAGTTTTACACATGAGGACACTGAAGCACAGAAGAGTTGTCCGAGATTACATGGCACAGAGGTGATGGGGCAGGAGCTGAACCTTATTCTTTCTTCTCAGTACCCCATGCTGCTCACAGTACAGGTAGAAAGTGGACTTAAATGGCCAGAAAGAGGAACTAAGGTTTGACATTAGGAAGTACTCCATGGCCTTCAAGGCAAAGGCTAGAATGGGTAATCCGAAAGTTCCAAACTCACTAGGAAAGACAGATTAGGAGCAGCTGTGAGTCTGATGGCACAACATAGCAGGGAGAGCATGGAGCATGGAGCCCGGGTGTGACACGCAGGTGCCGATCGTTTTAGGTTGGTTTAGTTAAAAAATAATAATAAAGTAAAACAAAATAAAACACAAATCTTAATAAAGCAAAAGCCAAAGCAATCCTCCATGAATTATCAAAAATTCCATTAATTCAAAGGACACTACTCTTAATACTTTATTCCCTTTTTGTCCTGCTTCAACAAATGTCTACTTTAAAATATATATTTGGTATTTAATAGTATAGCATTTAGCATGCTTTTTTCAAACATGCTTTTTATTGTGGTATTTTCCCATGGTACAAAAACACTTTTAAAAAACAACATTTAGTATTTATATATTATTGCACTATTTGGCTA